>JAYKTE010843531.1:0-17042 GCA_036873565.1 Xipholeptos notoides
AGTGGTAAAAACTACTATTGAACTATGAACCCATTATCCTCATTTGATTTTATTGTATTAACTTCGCATAACTATTAGAATCTTTATTTTTTTAAAATATATTCAATATCATGTGTCAACTACTGAATATATATTGATATTCTTTTCATTCAACGCTACAAACGCGCGGCATTCCGTAAGTGAACTGTTCCTAGAGATTCCTTCGCTTCAGATACAGCCACCTGTTTTCTCCAGGTCAGTTTTTAAGATTGGTACTTCGATCTCATCACCAGGTGGTTTTTCTGATTTTATTTTCTTCGAGGAATTTTACATTTATTTAAAACGAGTGATCTTTATCGACTGTTGCAAGGCATTTCCTGGGCATTCTTTTGACTTTCTGGCGAGGATTCCCATTTGCTAGAAACTGCTTGGTTTCTCCAACCCGAAATTTCTAATGCATATTGCTTCGGGCTTTCATTCGAAGAATTCTATATATAAACTCATGCTTTCTATCATATGGACAATTTAATCATGTCTGAACTTTATGATTGTGTTATCATTCATGATGTTAAAACTTGTTAGACTTCTTAATCTTATAGTAGTCGTTTTAAAAATATATTACAATTTGTATAAACAGATTAGTTTTAAATGCGCACACTAAAGGATTTGTTGTAATTATATACATATTTCAAATCATAGAATTATCTTAACCGCAGAAGAAGGTAAGGCGATTATCATGTAAACATCTGGTTTTTAGTCTGGATTAAGTCTTTATAAAATTATAATGGCATAAATCGCAGATTTTCTTCCATCCTAAGCTCTGTCTCAGATTATCATGATGATCAAATGAACAAGATGTCAGGGGAAATTTTAATTATTAAGTCACTTGATATGATATATACTTGGTCGAGCACGAACCCAAGTTTGGCACCAGGTCATTTTTATGTGCTCATTGTAATCAGTATTACCTTTCACCTAGACAAGTCACTCTCCCGAGTTAACAAGCCTCATCTGCCCGAGACAGCTGAAAGTGAATGTAATGGATTTGACTGACATTTGAACTCGTGTAATACGATTCCAGAGACCAAGCTTTTACCACAGCGCCAACCTCGCTGCTCAAGTCACTTGATATAGAAATTTTATTAAAACTCTTCATGCCAAACTATGACTCCAGTATGTGTGTTAGTATTTGCCCTGATTGTTACATTCAAAACGTTACACACACATGCACACACACACATACGCACACATATATATTATTTATTTATATACACACTAACATATATATATATATTTATCTTTAGAAAACAACATTATTCCCTATATTTATAAAGTGTTTAATATCATTATTAGAGCGTGAACAGTAGATCAGCGTAGGCACAGAGTCAACAGCATTCTGTAACTGTCAGTTTCTCCCCTGCGTAATCATCAGATCAAAAGGTCACTGCATTGTGAAGTAAAAAAGGCAAGATTATTTTGGTCTGGTAATTACACAGGTGGGAAAATGAAAGTCAACAAAAGTCTGGGACATTGTGTCTGTAACGATATGATGTTAACTGAGCTTGATAGAATGTTAAAGTCGGAAATTTAGTCTAAATTTGATATTCGAATTCATTCTTAATGTTGGAATTTTGTTATAATTACAAAATGAATAATAATTAAAAGGAATAAATAAAAAATTTAAGGAACCCGTAACTGAGAAAAATATTACCATAATAAAAATATAAGCCTAGATAGTTTGGTTGTTTAAAGAGACAGCCAATTTCACATTCCAAGAATTTCGAAATTAACAATCGCTAATTGTTCCAGAATTTAAACGTTGTCTTTAAATTTAAGACATTTTTCTTGAAATGTTTAAATAGAATATCATTATAATTGAACAAAAAAATAATAATTGTTTAAAAGTATCATTTTGTTTTTAATCATTTCTATGTTTTCATTGAATTTGTACATCTATTTTTTTAGTTTGTCGTTCATATATATCTCTATCACAACGTTTCGACCGAAAAACCATTCGGTCTTCTTCAAGGGATCAGACTTGGGAACCTTCATGCCATAATCAGGTGTGTTTGCAGAACTTGGAATTTATTCCTTTCTTCGTCCCACAGAGGTAGATTGTTCCTATTCTCTTAACGATATAGCAAGTGTTTGAAATTTATTCTCAGCTATCATTTCCCCAGGGTGGAAATTATACCAAGACCTTCATATAATGCTTATTTAGAAAATCAACAACATTATCTGGTGGAGGTCAACTTGGGGCAATGGATAGGCAGTCCGACTTCGGAATCGTAATTCGCGAGTTCGAATCCTAGTTGTTCCGTTTGCTCTCATAATTGAACTAATATATTTTGTAAAGGTGTAAATCCCCGAATTCTCTCTATCTATGGATTAAATAGTGTACTGTTTTATTTAAAAACCACGTGTGGACAAAAGAACGTTTATTAAAAATGATTGTTATCGGCATTAAATGACCTAAAAAGGTTGATATGCCGTGAAACTAACAAATAACAAACGGCAACATCTATTTCGCTTCGGGTTTTGGTAACAATAATACAGATATTTTCAACAGTCTGAAAAATAAATGTATTAGTTATCAAGCAACATCTTAATAATCCAAAAACAATTTCTGGAATTTATTATTTTATAAAAAGAATGTATTTTACAGATTTGATTCATGCCAGTGATTTTAATTCTGTTACCAAATAAAATTCCTTTGTAAATTTACTTTGAGAATTGACATTTTTAAAAAGGGTCATTACGTTATTTTTTATTTATATATATATATATTTACGTGGAAAACCTCAAGTTGACACCAATATGCGAATATTTGATTATAAGAAATGGATTTATGCTTTATGCAAGTTTCACAATAATTGCGAAAGAAAGAAAACGGTTTATGTTTATTGCAAGACAAACCCATTTCAAATAAATGTCATATTACATTTTTGAAAATTACTTTTATTTCAACCCACTGCTTTTATAATTTGGGAGCAAAATTATCTGATATTATCGAAAGGTCACCAATAACACTTTTAGGCATTGAGTTTATGGTGTACTGCATTGCAGAAATTGAGAAAATACCTATTTTTTTAACAAAATATCAAACTCGTCAGTCATTTAATGCTGAGAACAAATTTTTTTTGTAAACACGTTCCTTCGTTTACACATTGTTTGAATAACAGAGGATTTACCATCAAATCCGTAGCTGTATGGAATATAAAGATGTTTGCCTTTCTCAAGGGTATTAGCCTGAATGTGACGATTTTGATTCGAACCCAGGTATTACGATTCCAAAGTCGGTGTGCTAATCTACTGTCTTATTGCGACACCAACTAACTAACTGTCATTTATATATAAACTCAACTTAAATATTTATTTTTACTGAACAGTTTAGATTTCTCGGTGTAATTCTAGAACATTCTGTTTGTCACATCAAATACGTCGGAAAAGGAAGGTTACGGGAGAAAGTCTAATCTTACGGCGGCTCATTTTCGTTTTGTCGGTTGTCTTTTAAATTTTAGACTTTAGAAAATATCAACTAGTCTCATTTTCCAGTATTGCAGATCATTTTATCAAAGAATTTTGGATAAAATTGAATTAATCAATATATCAGGATAAAGTAGTAACAAAAATATTGCTACTACTACGACTATTATTATTATTATCATTGTTATTGGGGCTATCATTACTTTGCCTTATTGCCATTATTATTATTATTATCATTATTGTTTTAGTTATTAGTATTTTTCTGCAATTTTCATTCTTATTGTTTTAATTATTATTATTATTGCTATTTTTCTTTGTTTTATTGCAACTATTATTATTATTTTAGTTATTAGTAATTTTCTGTCTTGATGTCCTTATCATTATTATTGTTGTTATAAAGTTAATATTTGTTCTGCGTTTTATCTTAATATTTTCATTTTTCGTCGATTTCTTATTGTCTTTGTTCTTACTATTGTTCTTACTATTTTTGTTATTCTTTTCTTATTTCCCCTTTCTCTATTATCAATCTATTTATTTCATTTATTTTCATCTTCATCTATTTTTTCTTTCATTTATTCATTTTATTCTTCACTGATTTCTTAATTTTTCTTCTCTTGTTTGTTTATTCATTATCTTCAATTCTTTTTTTCATTTATTTCTTCTTTTATTTATTTACTTCTTCTTCTATTTAGTCATTTTTTTCTTCATCTATTTCTTCTTACTTTCATTATTTCTTCTTCCTCTTTTTCCTCTATTTCTTCCGTTGTTCATTTATTCATTATCTTCACTTCTTTTTTTTTCATTTATTTCTTCTTTTATTTATTTAATTCTTCATCTATTTCTTCTTCTATTCAGTCATTTTTTTCTTCATCTATTTTTTCATTCTTTCATTATTTTCTTCTTCCTCTTTTACCTCTATTTCTTCCGTTGTTCATTTATTTTCTTCTTCATCTATTTATTTTATTTAGTCATTTTCTTCTTCTTATTATTCATCTATTTCTTTTATTTTTCATCTATTTCTTCTATTATCTATTTATTCATTTTCTTCTTCTTCATCTTGTTCTTCTTTTTCATCTATTTCTTCTATTATTTATTTATTCATTTTCTCATTCTTCTTCATCTAGTTCTTCTTCTTTTTCATGTATTTCTTCTTTTATTTATTTATTTATTTATTTATTTTCTTCTCCATCAAGTTCTTCTTCTCCTTCTTTTTCCTCTATTTTTTTCTTCTTCATCTAGTTCTTCTTTTATCTATTTATTTATTCATTTTCTCATTTTTCTTCACTAGTTCTTCTTTCATTTATTTATTCATTTTCTTCTTCTTCTTCGTCTATTTATTTGTTTATTCCTTTTTCTTTTTCTTTTTTATTTTCTTCTCCTTTTCCTTATCTTTTTCCCAAAGCTTTCGCCCATCCCATTTCCTGTTTTTCATTTGACACGAATAATTTTGTAACAAAAGTAGCAAAACCATCGTAATCCATTTAAAAAAGGGGAAGGGCTTCGTTTTACGCCCGCCAATTCCGATTTCCATAAATCCAAGAGACAGGCAAAGTAATAAAGTTTAAACCGAAAAGACATGGGATGAAACGAATCTCGTGTTTTTTTGTTTGTTTTTGCTTTTTTCTTTCTTTGGTCGGTGGGTCACTTTTGTAACCTTTACCGTTTTACGCATGCGCAAATAAAAGCAGGCACGCAAGAATAAGACATATTGAGAATAATCCATGGTACTCTGTTGCTTCCTATCACCGTTTTCCAATAATACAAGGACACGTTAATTTAGGGATCATTGAATTTTAGAACAACATATGAGAAAGAAAGAAAACGGAAGAGAAACTCGAGGCCAGATTTAAGCTACTAGTTGAAAACAGAGACAAGCGAAATCGCAAGACACCCTTTTGTTACTTGACCAAAGAAATTTGATTAAAGTAAATATTTGAAAGGAAATTAAAATGGAGAAGCCACTTGGGACAGGAATCGCTGTGCGCATGTTCGAATCCTGGCCGTGGACTATTACCCTTCGGAAAGGTATGAACATTTAAAAGTGAAAGTGGATGTGCCGTGGTAATTCTTTTAGTGATGGCATCACGATATAAACATTCTTCATAGCTCTAGCGCAGCATCATGTATTCAGCAATCTTCCTTATTTTGGGACCGCTTTTGAAATTCAAATTCCCATAAAAATTGCCACGAAATCGTGTGTTCATCGGTTGAGCCGGCATAACCAAGTCGATCGTGCTCACCTGCAAATGCAAATAGGCTGTGGGGCCAAAGGTGTATGTCACCTTGGGTTTTGCATTCTGGGCTCGAAGAAAAAATGGGCAAACAAAAGCTAATATCCAGCTGATTATGCTAATATTTTCTCCAAGCGAAATACGGCAAATTTCTGAGAATTTAATAGTGGAAATACAATTTTTAATGACTTTGATAACATAGATGCTAATAAAAAGCTGAATTATAATTGGTCAGATTTGGGGATAAGGCTTGCCAAGTTTTCCGCAAGGGCAGATTTCGCACATTTATAAGTATTTAATAACAATCTTTAATAAAACTACTATTGATGGCAGTGAATATTTTTGCAGTAAATAAAAAAAACTGAATTTTAATTAGTTAGATTTCGGAACAAAAGTAGCAAAAATTTAAAAATTTTGGGATAATGATTGAAATAACAAATTAATTAATGGAATCAAATTTCAGTTCAGAAAAGTTACGGAAAAATTATTTTATATAAAATTATTTAGAAAAAAATCGCCCACTGCTTTTAAAGACTATTAAAAGTTTCAGACTAAGATGAATATAGATTCGTGCTTGAGGTGTTTTTCCTCACGAAATATTAATGCCTGGGTGTATCAGTATGAAAAGCAAGTTGTTACCCATGCAGCAGGCCTCATATCTCCATGTTGCCGATATGGTCCATTTGGAAGGACAGACACATGATACGCATGGTACTAGCGCACTCCCAGGGGTTGCCAGATCTATCGGTATTTCTTCAAAGCTGTTGTGTCGTAATAGGAAGAGATATACAGAAAAATTCACTGACTGATATAGATTTTTTACTATCAACAGTTGCCTTACAGATAATGCTTTAAAGTTTCTAGACGCTTCATACAAAGTGGGCCTTCACCAATAATGTGTCAAATAACCCGTTTTTTTCTCTAAAATTGATCAATAAAGTTAATTTTTTTAGACAATAAATCATCTGGGGAAGTCCACTTGGAACAGTGGATACATAAGTTCGAATCCCAACCGTTCCCTTTGCTTTCAGAATTGGACTAATATCCGTGGGAAAGTTATGGATCCCCACATTCCATCCAGCTATGTATCAAATAGTGCATATTGTGTTATTCAAAAAACCAATGTGTGGTCAAAAAGAACGTTTACACAGAAATGATTGTTTTCGGCATTAAATGGTCTAAAAATGCTGATATGCCGTGAAACAAAACGAATTAAATGATCTGCTCAAGTTGATATAACGCGAAATGAAGAAATCCCATTTAGTTTGCATGTTTTTAATGTAGGCTTCATAACGTAATATATCTGCAACGATATGCTTTTTTTGTGACGAAATAGATTAATCAAAGATCAAAATAATGAAAATAGTAATAATCTTTTTTTTATTCAATGTACTCGGTGACACGGAAGCATTCATTTAATCATGGCTCAGCATATGAATTCATATTCACTTTGCGGTATGCTAATGGCTTTGAAAATCATTAAATAAAGAGGATAAAAACAAAAAGGAGGAAAAATAATAACTACACAACGAAAACAAAGAGATTAATAATAGAAAAAAATAGTGATAAATATATTATTTTTGTATAAATGATCATCATTTGATGTAATTGTTTTCATATAAAATGGATATATTTTGATCATCACTGATTTGAATAAATATACCATAATTTTCAACGAAATTAATTCATGTGCCAGTTGCTGAAATCTTATTATAATACGTTGCAGAATTATTCAAATTGCTCATACAATTATGCTTCGTTACTTCTTGCCATACGCAACTCATTTATAATCTATAAATTATTTAAAAATGAAATCGTAAATTAAGATCGCATTTTTCAAACTACTGTGGGGTTGCATTTAGTTTATACTTCCAGATTTTCACGTTACTCCATCATTTGTACCCCTATTTTTTAAACTGTTGTTCTGATCTTTAAAACTGCTACCTTCATAACGATTCGGTCGATGAACACTTCAGCCTCCTTCAGGTGATCAAAATGGAGAACCCTCATGTTGTTTTTTGTTTGTTTATTTTTTTTATGTTTTACGGCAAATCAACTTTTTAAAACCATTTAATGGCGAAAACAATCATTTTTTGACAAACATTCCTTTTGTCCACACCTAGTTTTTTTAATAACACATTATGCTTTATCTAATCCATATCTGGAGGGAATAATGGGTATTCATACTTTTCTCAAGTGCATTAGTTCAATTATCGACGGAAATTTGAGATTTGAAACTGAGATTTGAACTCGCGTATTAAGATTCCAAAGTCGGACTGCCTATCCACTGTCCCAAGTGGATTTTCCCCTTTATGCCGTAATCGGTGTATTCTTAGTAATTACTGCATCTTAGTGGAATTGAAACCTTCGCCTTCAGGTAATGCACATTTAGATCTGTAGAAACTTTACTTCAGACAGTTATTCTCATCTATGCAACTGCTACCTTCACAACGTTTTTCTCAATGAACCAACCTTCGGCTTTCTTCAGGAACTATTGTTAAGTTTTAAGAGATCACCAGCCTTTTTTACTATAATATACCTTGATCCGTTCCCTTCGTGGAGACTTGTTAATTCCGTGGTTGCTCCGCTAATTTGCAGCAGAACTGAAATGAATAGGAAATACTGCTTACTTGATTAAACATGTCAATATGAGACGCCAGAGCACACACACACACACACACACATGCACACACATATATATATAGTTATAATAAGAATAAAATTTATCATTATTACTATTCTTACTACTGTTTTTGTAGCATTGGTATTATTGATAGTACTACCAAAACGATATTTTTTGTACTATTATTATTATTATTATTATTATTATTATTATATTGTTCCGTTTGTTTATTCATTTTGTTTTACGGCATAGCAATCTTCTTAGGTCATCTAATGCTGAGAACAATCATGTTTGATAAAGGTTTTTGTCCACACATAGTTTTTGAATAACATGATATGAACGAATTAATCTATAGCTGGAGGGAAAGTGGAGATTACTACCCTTACCAAGAATATTAGTTCAAATGTGATCGTAAATGGAATGCCTGGGATTCGAACTCGCGTATTACCATTCCGATGTTCGACTGGTTATCCACTGTTCCAAGTGGACTTTCTCGTTAATATTGGTAATACTGTTATTACTACTACTGTTATTATTTACTAGTATTGTTATTCATATTATTGATATTATCAGTGTGACTATTACTGTTATGATTTTGATTCTAAATACTACTACTATTACTTTTTCATTATTACAACTATTTTTTTAATATGTAATTTTCTTAGTATCCTCTTATCTTCCCGATACTGTGCTTCCTTTTTCAGGCTTTTCAATTCATCCTTAGGCAGTTTAAATTATTGACAGATACGTATTTTCCTAGCCAGACTCGTAAAGGTGACAGAAATCTTGTCTGTCTCATGTTACAGCATAATCTTAGTATTTATTAATGAAGACAAGTTCTTCTGATCATAAACTTATTTTCAGAAAACCATACATACATAATCGAAATATTATGTCTTCCAATAATCTAATTTTGGTATCGTTGAAATTGGTTTCACAACATTTATCTATAAATGACACGTCTTCATACAAATATTTTTTTTTTCAATTATATTTTACTTATTTACTTTCTTGTCGACTATTTACTATATTGTTTATTCGATATTAAAAGATTTGAAAACAGGGTGATATTAGAAAACATTTCTTTTGAAAGATTAGAATAAACATGATAATATCTATTTGAGAATAAATTCAATTACTAACAATGAACATGATCACTTAGCATCTAGACGAATTTATGCCTATTACAAGTCTTAATAAAACTACGAAAAACTTTTTTGTATTCATGAAATATTATAAAGAAAGCTACTTTAAATTAAAGTTAAAGCATTAGTCTCAACCAGTGATGATGAAGACATTGTTTTTTACCATTTTCCATATTATCAAAGTTGTTACAAGAATTGAGTCACTGTGGTACAATATAGTGTTTATTATATATCTATCTATCTATCTATCTATCTATCTATCTATTTATCCATCCATACATCTCTCTATACAATGTGTAATTTAAAAGAACATTTATCATAAATAACGTTCATGAATTGAGTTAAATAAAATAACCTTAATATCTGACCTGAAAGAGTTGGTGCATTTAGTATGTCATTAGTCGATCGACAGCGATTAGGTTTAATCTTTTATGATAATATATCCTATTAACTAGTACTAATGATGTGTCATATTATCTGCTTTTCCATTCTGCCTACATGTTGAATGAATACGCCTATGTTTCTGTTAGGGATTGTTATACTATTTTGGGTAGATACATTTCTAAATTTTCATGAAGGAAGAAAGAAATATAACAAAAAGTATTTTCACTCCCTACTCCCAAAAAATAAAAAACAAACAAAAAACAAACAAACATTAAAATAGACGAACAGATTTAGGACCTATGATATTATTAACTTATGTATTAGAAATGAACACAAAAGTAGATAGAAATAAATAAACTGTAGAAGGAATAACTGAATAATAATAACATTAACTTATATCGATTTTAACTTATATCGATTTTAACTTATATCGATTCAGTGTTACTCATACATGAGAACAAATATAACAGAGACGGACTGAGTATGTTCTGGGCTCTCGGGTAGAATATGAAATGTGCCCCTCCCCTTATTTTTTTTACAATTATGCCACTTGTAGAGGCTGTGTAGCAGGTGACCTGTGCATATTGGCTTAACTATGTCTGCTAGTCAGCTATGGCCATTAGACACACATTATGATGTGCAGGTAGAGTAACTAAGGCCATAATTCATGTATAAGAGTGTATAACAAGAATATCTTTGATAATTTTATTTGCAGTCAAGCAGGCCCCTTTGCAGTGCCAGGCCCTCGGGCATGGACCAATTGACTGATGATTCAGTTCACCCTTGCATGAAGGATACGATTAGGTTCAAAGAAACTCCTTTAAATAAAAAAGACGATTGTTAGAAGGAAAGACAGAATATAAAGACGATTCCAATGGCCAAAAGAAAAGAAACAAAATTAAAAATAACCGTTAAATCTTGCAAGAAGAATTATTATTACTGGCGAAAATCATTTGCTTGGGAAATGACAGACGGAAACAGTCCAGCAATCAGTATTGGGCGTCATGTCATTGGCGGATATCGATTTAAAGCCAGTATCAAATCTCCTACTTCAAATCCATTTGTTGCGTCGTGATTCTAGATTGGGAAGCCAAATCCGATTTGCTTTGATACTACTACTTTGTATTTGTCCTTTGATGAATTTAAGATTGATTCTCTAGTTTGATTCGTGTAGTTAGTACGCTGGTCCTTGAAAGCTTGAACACATCTTCAATATTTCAAAATGGGAAAGTATGAAGCGTTAATTTAAAGCTTTTATTTACACAAAGTGTTTGATTATAATGACCTACTCAATTCTATCATTTAATTAGTTTGTCATTTGATCGCTGGAATAATTTTTGATGGAAATTTTTTTGTTAGGATTTTTTATTATCATTTAATAAGCATTGAGTATAAATGCAATGATTAGACTGATTCATTTTATACAGAGGGAAAGGCAGTGTCAACCAATCATAAGACAGAAAGAACGAAATTCCTATTATATAATGACCCAAGACTGGCAAAAACCCCATACTGGACAGACATAACTTTATTTTGCTACACTTGAATAATTATTACTGTTGTTACTGCTGCTGCCGCCATACGATTGGATTATAATAATAAAATAATGATAATAGTAATTATTATTATTATTATTATTATTATCATTATTATTATTATTACTATTACTACGACAACAATTGTTGCTCCTGCTAAAATAATTGGATTTATTGCCATTTGTATTAATTCCCCCTTTTCTTTTTACTACAAAGATCAATTCATCTAAAATAAAATCGCCCTTGAAACAAGCCAGCATTTAAACGAATTAAATATATACGGAGGCGAACTGAATGTGTCAAATTTTAACATACTGGGTTTAAAACATCAATAATAGTTCTTAATTTCTACAGTACTTTTCTGATTTTGTCAGATGTCCTCACAAGTGCGGTAGTCTGCAGAACGCTTATTCCTTTTTTTGATGGCGATGTCACCTCTCCAGGTCTTTTGAGGTGGTTCGAGAACTCAAATGATAATTGGTATTATTGTAGTCGGTGTCAGTACAGATAGGAGATAGGTTATCAATCGATTTCAGAGTGATGATCCCAATGCAAAAATGGACCAATTCGTTCACCATTGTCAAAACTGAGAATGGTGGTCCGATGTAGAAAAATAATTTCTTGGGCCAAAACGTAGCTCGCTTCATAGCTATTCAACTTAAAAAAAAAACTTTCAACCATAGGTGGCATTACTTCGACAAACAACACAATCTTTAATAAAATCATCATTGATTGCAGTGAATATTGTCTCAGTAAATAAAAAGGCTGATTTTAATTTGTCAGATTTGGGTACAAAGTTAGCAAAGATTTCAGCATTCAATTTGATGGAGATCGAAATAAATAAAGTAATAAATAATTAACCATAAATTAATTCATAATTAACCATATTTTGCTTGTTAAAATTTGATTTTATACTCATTTTTCTTTCAAAATAAGCATATCACTTTTACAGGCCATTCAAAGTGATTTTGGGGTTGCATAAAAAGGAACAGATTTCTATATTTAATATTAGAGACCTTAAAAGAGAGACGAAAGAAAAAAAAATCAAAGGTGGAGAATTTATCTGCCAAGAATTTAATGCTCTAATCTTCGAATCAATTTTTATGTTGTATTCTTGACATAATATAAACCTATATTTATGAGATATTTTTGTATCTTTGAAATTTATAAATTCTGGACTAACGGTGAAAGGCCGTGATTCGTTTTCTTTTCTCCTGTTGTCAAGTACATCTTCTTTATATTAAGTAATATGACGTTGGAACAATGATCAAATTTGATAGACATAGGAACAAGTTTTACCCACTACTTTATCGGAAAAAAGTGTATTATTTCGTTTATCTATTATCTTCATTTATTGCATGGGCATTTTGTTACATGAATTCTGGACTTTTTCATAAGATTATTTTAAAAGATAAAGTAAAATAAATGGTTAAATTTCTGAAATACATGACACTTGGGATGATTTATGATTGGTATACCCGTATCATCAATTTTCACTTAATCAAAACCGAATGAGGTAAGTTTTTCATTCAAATCGAATAATACATTTTTGAAAACGACAACAAATAAACTGAAAGAAAAGCAATGAGTTGTTCCATAATCTAAATATAAATATATACATTTTGCAATTCTATGAAATCACGCAAAGCTATTAGATAAAAAAATAACTCACTATTTTTTACAACTTGCAAAATAATGCCTCTAGTAATTGCTGTTTTATTCCATAAGATATATATTTCTCAGAAAATTTGCGAACACACTTGACATGACATCTTATGTCATTTAAAAACATCATATGTCTTCAGAAAGTATTTTTCTTTATGGTTTTATTTTAAGCGTATTTAATGCCTACTACTTTTACATAAAGTTGGTCAGGTAATTCCCTGAACTGATTAAAAAAAAGATATCAGGGTGATTAGATGATTAATCAATGTGTCTCCAAATGTATACTGCAGCGTTCGGTTGGTTGAGTATGTAATAAAAGGCAAGAGTTGTAGGAGGGAGGGCAGATGGTGAATGTTTCTCCATATACATCGCCTGTTCACAATAGCATCGAGTACCCGACTCTTCCAGGACGACCAGCACTTAATCATTATAGAGCAACCCTTATTTTCCACCCCTACCTGGATCCGTATGCATTTTTCCATTTCGTTAAATAGAGAGGCGGAAATAAAAGAGATTCGGTTTGAAGACTTGGATGACATCAAAATGTTCATGAAGACAGAAATGAAGATAAAATTACGTTCGAAACAAAAATACCTGCTGTATTATTGAAGTTAAGTAACGTCGAGTCTGTTCAGTACATAGATGGGTAACAACTTAGAAATGAAAAGGTCAGTGAGTGGCTTTTTGGCATGAACAGAAGCTGTTGAATCTACCAACAACCTCGAGCGTCCTGCTACCCACGTATACACTCAGATCCCCGCATACATACATAATAAAAATGTTATGTAAGTATATATTACAAACTCTTGTCTAGTTTTTAAGAATGGTATTTCTATTTCTAACTAAAACTGAAAATTTCCATCAATATTTCCAGTAGAAGTAACGCTTAAACTAATTAACCAAATTATTATATGCAGTGTGTTTAAATAGTTATAATAACGAATGATTAAGGTCTATAGTAAAAAAAAAAAAAATCAGTATCTTATACTTCGCTAAAATAGAGTGTAGTTTTTCATGTCAGCTAGATCCGGGTTCTTCTATAAATCTTCGAACTTAAGTGTACTTAAAACATTTTCCATTGATGGAAAAAGATACACATTATTTTGTATTTAAACATCGAAAAATTGAACTAATACAATTGTTAATGATTAATTGAAATAGGAAAAATTCCCGAAAGAAAACTCTTTGAAAATAAATAAACCCTCTAATTCTCATCGGCACTGATTAAATTGCGTAATTAGTCTTATTCAAACGTATTGTCGTTAAAAGAAACGATTTTATAAGAATTGAGTTGTTCTGGCATTAAATGGCCAGAAATCATATGCCGTTAAACAAAGCCAATCACTATATTTATTTAGGAATTCATTACTAAAGCAATCACTCTTACAAAAAAATATGCATTTCAAAAATACTTATCAAAGTTGTCTCCAGTGCTTTTGTTTTGCTTATCAATATAAATCATTCATAATAATAAGAATTGGTTGTTCCGGTATTGAATGAAAAGGCATCATATGGTGTTAAACGTAACAAAAAAAAATCATAAATAAATTGCGTTTCAAAAATACTTATTAGACTTGTTTCAAGTTCTTTTGTCTTACATTTCTTCTCGATATAAATTATTTGTATTTGAAATGTTTACCAATAGGGAGTTAAACTAAAGCTTAACCTCTGTTGACCTTTCCCATCTTACATGTCAGATATCAAAATTGTCTAAAATATTCTAGAGAATTCTAGGCTAGAATAGCAAACATATTCAATATTACTTAGATGCAAAACTTCTTAGCTTCCTAATTGCCTTTCCATTTAGACTCTTGACATTAGAAATGTATACATAACATACGATACTGCAAATAAGCATTAATATTAAGTGTAATGGAAGGATTATCTTTTTACGTTTGATGTTAGTCTGTGTTGTTTCGATTATAGTGGACTACTTATGTAGAGGAAGTAATTGCTAATCACAGCTTTATTTTGTCTATAGACAGAACCGTAGAAATATTCAGTGGTAAAAGAAAGATATTCTGTGAGAACTGGGGAAGTCCATTTGAAACAGTGGATAGGAAGTCGGAAATCAGAATCGTAATAGGCGAGTTCGAATCCCAGTCGTTCCACTTACGATCACAGTAATACCCTTAGGAAAGGTAAATCCCCACATATCCATCCAGCTATAGATTACATTTTGTTCGTGGTTTCAAGCATATCAAACTTTTTAGGTCATTTAAAGCCGATACCAATCATTTGATAACCGTTCTTCTCTATGGATTAAATAGTGCAAATTGTATTATTAAAAAACTACGCGTGTTCAAAAGTACCTTTATCTAAAATGATTGTTCTTGGCATTAAATGACCTAAAAAGATTATATGCAGCCAAACATAGCAAACAAACAAATAAATCATAATAATCTATGAATAAAATGTTTACTATAAATACACTACTTCTGTCATGTATTAACATGTTTTTAATAGAATCTGTCACAAACAATTCAGTTGGATATTTATATCTTGACTTCATCTGTATATTCATAAGCTATGATATACCTGTTAACATATTGTTCTTGTATGGCTAGAAATGTATGCTAAAGTATTAATCAATGTATTAAGTCTAGTACATATTACACATAGCTAATTAAAAGTTGATAGTTTATAAGCATTATCAGAGAACATTACAACCACTTACTGAATCAGAGACTAACCCTAACAGTATTTTGCATATGTTTAGAAGCTTTCGAATTTTAAGGAACTATTCATTACTGTAAAATAATCAAGATTATTATCAATAAGAAAAAAACGGATTATATTAGTAATAATTGAATAGAAAGTATTTTCATCCAAGAAACTTTATGAGTGGAATATAATGATTACCATTACTCAATTTATTCGGTCATCTACTTTCATTTTTAAAATGCAGGACATAGGAGTCAATTTGACATTTATTTGGAGGTGATTGGTTCAATGCTACTGTAGAAACAACCAAAAAATACCCAACATAGATTTACAACATTATGGCCAGTTTACTGCTATATATTTCGCAGTTAGCAGTTGTAAGAAGGGCGAAAGGTATATAGACCAAAAGAGGAGTTAGAAGTTCGAATAACATCGGTATTTATAGAAATAATAATCTAAAGATAAAAACTTCATTTCACAAACAAATCCAAATATTGTGGGTGGTTATGAAGGAATACATCTTTAGCAAATTTTATATTACCCAATAAACTTTTTTTTAAAGCAAAATAAAAATATTCAAGAGAATCGCTATGAAGGCCTGCTCAAGAAATCATTCGTTTAAATAGAACATGCAGTTAAGATATTCAAGAAAAGTAATATAAATGCATACCACAGACGTCATTCGTTCAAATAAGCACTGTTGAAATGTGTGAACTTGTTGACTGTACGTAAATATTTCTTTTCGTTGCGATCTCAAATCCAGATAGTGAAGAACATTATATTTTATGATCTTGCTAGATATCGAAAGTTTTTTTTTATGTTCTTAGAAAAACGAAAAAAAAATCTAGATGTAGTTTTGAAATGTGTTGAAATTAAATGTGCTACAACATTGTCTCAGTTATCTTTAAGTACTCGATTTTGTATCTGTTACGTACAAAAATTCCTGCGCCGTCATATAAGGCATACTTTTTTTTATATTTAACTTGAATTTTACTATTTAAAAATAATTATGCGTACAAGTTAAAGGAATATCCGTGAAACCATAGAAATTATTTGATAGTGCTCGTGGAGATTTTACTTATTTTAAATGATAACTATATATCATATGTTGAACAGAATTGATGACTTTATGATTTTATATTTAATAAGAAGTTTTGTAAATTTCAAAATATAGAGTGTTCCAATGACTTCTACAGAAGTGAAGATATTTATCACATTAAAACTATATTATATACATATGTATACATACATATAAGTACTTTTATAAATAAAGTATTTATATATATATATATATATATTATATTTCCAATGTGATAAATATGTTAACTAA
>JAYKTE010844640.1:0-17041 GCA_036873565.1 Xipholeptos notoides
TATATATGTGTGTGTGTGTGTGTGTGTATATATATATGTATATATGTATATCTTTGCCTCCCTCCTTTCATTTTCTCTATACTTTTATTATCTATACTCACTTTTGATTAGATAACTGAGCGATCATATCTAGTCCTTATTTCTAATTGATTGGTTGATTGATTTATGGCATATCAACCCTTTTTATAGTCTGCAATAACTTTTTAGTTAACCTTTTTTTATTACATTGTTTACACTTTTCAAACTATTGCCTTAATATCTTAGTTCATAAATTATCTAGAGTATTTTTGATGGATCATTGCCATTAATTTGTTGTTGTTATCATCGTTGAGCAGGAAGTCTTCTTTTTAGCTGTTTCGGCTCGGATCAGACATTCTGTAGTTGATAGAGCTTTTCAAGATCTGAGAGATTTCCGAGACACCCAGCTCCCATTCAAGGGGAAACTATCTTGGGGACGTCTTTTAACCGCTAAGTAGCTCGTCTAGTCGGTGTGAAAGAGTCTGTGCGTAGGGGTGGGCAGCGAGCATGTCGCTCAGTCTGATCTCTACGATTAATTTAACTGCTAATGCCCAGAACCACCGACTGGCCTGGCAAAATTCCTGGAATTTCTAAGTGGTCACCCATCTTAGAACTCAACGTTGCTTAACTTCGGCGATCTGGCAGGAACCGTTATTGTTATTACTGAACAAGATAGCTTCAAAAACCTCACCATCTTTTAGCTTTATGAAAACTCTAAACATCATTAGATTAGTTTCCATTTTTTTAAATTAAAAGCTATGTTTCTCCCCTTTTTAAGAGTTGCCACAAATATTTCGCAACTAAATAAATATATTTTCAGAGTTATTTATCTAAACAGTTTGTATATAAAAAAGTACAAAAACAAACGAACACTCATCGAACTATTTTCTTTTATTCAATTTTCTCATTTTCTCTTCTCATAGGTACCAGTTTTACCTGACCCTACAACACCTCAGTCAGGTCCAGTTTATCTCCCAGAATTCCGTGACGTAGAGAATACCTACTTGAATTCTGTTCCGGAAAATGCGATGTTTGAAAATACCAAAACCGAACAAGATACGGACTCTCCGGACAGCGGACACAAAGAAATGTCATCAGACAGTTTATCCTGTAATTTAACCAACCCTTCCGACTCGAAATGCTGGCACTACGATAGTTTCTGTCGGAATTCTCAGGCCGGAAATAACTATAGTAACACTAATGCAAGTGGCCCTAATACAACCAGCGCTAGCCACAATGTTGCTAACCAGCAGCACAAAACCTACCACAATAATAATAATGTTAATAATAACATCAACAACAACAACATGAATAATATGAACAGTAACAACAACAACAATAATAATAACAACAACAATCCATTTTCAAAGAACACTCTTATTTCTCCAAAAAGACGAGACGATATCAAGATTATAACTCCGGTCCCAGCCCAAGACGCTAGTGGGAACCGATTAGAGTTAAAACTGGGGGTAGCTCCTAAAATTGACCCTCCACCTAAGTATACGAGAAGCCCTCGACCTTTGTCTGTCGAGTCTGATACTTCGGTAAATCTTCGTGATCCTAACGCAAACACTCAACAATTTAACCAACACAATACTCATCAAATTCATACGGAGACGAATAACTATTACACATTCGCGGGAACATCGTCACTAAACCCACTACTGCGTCAGAATACAATTGAAAACTACCAGAACTGCGATTTCCGGCAGTCAACTCACAGCAAGTCGTCATCATCAAATTCTTTGACGTCTCTGACTGCACCGAGCACAAATTCGATGAAGATACTGACGTCGGCGACAACATCAACTACTCCAACGACGACAGCAAAGCCCCAGAATAATAATAACCCACTTGGAGTTCAAAAAATCCACATTAATAATTTAATGATCGGAGGTATGAAGATGACCACTCCATTACCGCCGATAGGGCCACAAAATTCAGTAATCTTGAACGGCTCCAGCACAAATGATAACAGTATGAACAACCCTAACCCGACTTTAACTTCGTTCACTACGTCACCCATGACTACATCGACAATGCCTTTGGGACTGACGACATTCGTAACGTCTACCGTTGCTATTACAGCCACACAAAAACAGCAGAATAATCAGAAGCAATTTCCGTTGGAACAGCAACAACAGCTGTTGAATTCAAATAACATTCAACCCCCAGCTTACGAGGACATTTGTCCTCAGCTTTTGCCTTGCAGTAATTCGGATGACGACAATTCGGAAGATTCTGGCTTACCGATTGTCCATCAGATGCCAAGACGTCTGGACTCTATGACCTTTGACGAATTTGAAGCCCTCAGTAGTTGAAAATTATAATTTATGATAAATAAAAGGAAAGGAGAGAGAGATAAAACAAAAGGAAGATATCCAGAAAAAAATAACACAGTTATTTTTACAATCTTTTCTCAATTGAAATAGAAACAAAAGCAAAAAAACAAAAAAGAAAAAAAACAATACCACAAAAAAAAACAAGATGTAAAATGGTCTAATTTTGGAATCCTTTGAGATAAAAATGGATATACAAAAAATGCAGACCGTTTAATAATTTTTCTTATTTCACAAGATAAACAGCTAGTTGTAAACGATGTCTGTATTTAGCTATCTCTAAATAGAATTCTTTTTTGACAGCATTATGTTTTAAATGTTTTCAATTTACTAAAATAGATTACGAAACCTAGTGAGTGTTGATTTTATAAAGTAACCAACGTATCTTGCCTCAAGGTTCCAAAATGTCTGAGCTATTAGAGGTCACAAATAGTATACAGTCCAACAATGGTTTATCAGTGACCATTAATAAGGACATAACAAGAAAAAAATTGTTCCTGGACTACCACTAATCAGAGCACACAGAGGAAAGACAGGTATGATTTCGGTCTTAAGTCAGATCTTTGAGTACCACGCTGATCATCAAGGACTAAAAGGAAGACAGGCCCATTTGTCTGAGTATTACGCTGATTATCAAGCACTAAAAATAAGACGGGTTCGTTTTTCTGATCATCAAGGATTAATAAGAAAACAGACCAATTTGTATTATCAAGAAAGTTGTAATGAGGCTCGCAAAGTTCTCATACAGATATCCAACTTGTCAGAGACTCTGCAGAAACTATAAAGACATACCTGTTTGGTTCTCTAACAACTGGTCAGTGGCCACGCCGATTAGAATCTTTATCGAGAAATAAGCTTATTTTATTCCTTAACACTGAACAGTTTTCACAAGGAAAACAATTATTTTAGTTTTGTTTTCCTACTGATCAAGGAACTCGGTAAGAGGACAGTCGATTTTATTAAAATAGAGATAACAATAACTAAAAGATTTAAATGTTTGGACAGTTCTTTAAAAGTACTTTTCGATCGGATGAAATGTTATTTGATAACTTGTTTAATTAGTTAACATTTCTTTCTGTTTTTATAAATACTCATATTATTCTGTGAATTGTTCAAGCTAATACCGTTATCTTTGTTGTTTCGATCACCATATTTCGGCCGATCGACTCTGCGGTTTTCCTCAAGATATATTCCATATCTCTTAAATAAACAAGTTATAAAGCAACATATTTTCCGTTGCCTACTGTTGAATATTACTGAATAGGTTTTACTGCAACATAGACAAACAAAAAATCCAAAAGTTTGTGTTTGATTTTTTTTTTGTTGAGTCTTATGATTTGTTTTGTTTTTGTTTTGTTATTGTTGAATTTAAAAGAATTCAAAATGAAACTAGTCAAGAGGGTGTTAGTGTAATTACTATTGTGTTCCGAATTTTTTTTTCTTCGTCCTCGTCCAAGAGTTGCAGCAAATTAGCATGGCTGCTTTACTCTACTAAAAATTTTAAAAAAGAAAAGAAAAAAATATGGTTTTGTTAAGAAATTAACTCTTCAGGGAATTCCACATGGGACAGCGGATTGGCAATCGGACTTCGGAATCATAATACAAGAGTTCGAATTCCAGTCGTTCCGCATACGTTCATATTTGGACTAATACCCTTGGGAAAGGTATGAATCCCCACATTCCCTCCAGCTACGGATTAAATAGTGCGTAGTGTGTTATTAAAAAGCTACGTGTCGAGAAAAAAAAACCTTTATCAAAAATTATTGTTCTCAGCATTAAATGACTTAAAAAGGTTATGCCGTTAAATAAAAATTAAATTTTCACTGAATGAGGTATGTCAATGGCCAAGTGAACAATCTGTCCTCAAAAAGAAATGTGCAAAACAGATTATTCTTGCAGGACTGCGGGGGGTTAATCCAGTTGATAAATAAAACTGCAAAAAGATGGTAATCAATTAATGGCTTGGGGATGTCCACTTGGGACAGTAGGTAGGCAGTCGGACTTCGGAATCGCAATACGCGAGTTCGAATCCTCCATTTGCGTTCATATTTGGACTAATACTCTTGGGAATTGTGTGAATCCTCAAATTCCCTCCAGCTATGGATTAAATAGTGCATATTGTGTTATTAAAATTAAAAAAAAAACTAGGTGTGGACAAAAAGAACGTTTATCATAATATGATTGTTCTCCGCATTAACTGACCTAAAAATAGGTTGATTTGCCATAAAACAAAACAATTAATGACTCAAAAATTACGGGAACAATCATAACTATTTCATTAATGACATCAATCCCACCGTTTACATCCTTCAGCTTTCTGGTATCTGTAGTAGATTTGAACTGAGTTTTTTTAAATAACTTTGTTTCTAATAGAAGTAAAAGAATTACTGAAACACCAACGGTTCACAAACTATTAGAGTTTAATTATTATTATTATTATTTATATAGCCATAAATTGCTTGTTTTTGTTTTTTGCATGTACGTTAAAAATTTTTTTTATATATACTATTTGTTAACTCGACAAATAACTAAAAGAAAAAAAATAACATTGCGACATTAACCCTTTGGACCCGTGTGTAAAAAGTGCTAACTAACGAAAAAGACGAAACGTAATTAGCAAAATTACTAATTAGCAAATCAGAGCCGTTTATTTAAGTACCGCGTGTAATCTTTTTCGTTAGGTCACCAGGGCTGATATATTGGCCCTTCAGAGTCCAAAGGGCTAAAGTTCTAGTGAAACAAACATTATATGGTGTGATATATATTGAAAAAAGACCAAAGTGTCCCGTTAAACTTCTAATTGAGCGTTGTTACATCGTAACGTCGTAAAGTAGTTTAAAATCCATTAATTCTGAACAACTTTTGTTTTTCTAGAAATATATAACTCTGAATTTTATCATATTAAAGGCAGAATAATATAATACTTTCTCTATAATTTTTAATAGAGTTTTAACGAATTTCCCATTTTAAAACACAAAAGATAAAAAATTATTAAAAAGAATTTTCGAAAAATATTTGTATATCGATTATAAAAAAATACATTTTTATATAAAGTTCATTTTTCACTTAGTAATCAGTTAAAATTTCATATTAATTAGAGAATAACCTGATTTTTGGTAAATTTTTAAAAGAGACGCTGTTAAAAAAAAAATATACCCCCACCTATAATTTTGCCGGTATGAACACTGAATTTACGACACTAAACTAACCTAATTTGTGGCGTTACGAGGTCACAGCGCTAAACTAGAAAATAACCAATGTCCCTATGTCAAATTATTTTTTAACAAAATAAAATCAGGAGATATTACACCTGGATAAGAAACTGGCTAGCATTACCTCGGAACTCCGAACAACACTGAAAAAAAAAACGATTTGTAGAATGGGAATTTTTCTCATAATAAAAGAAAAACTGAGATCGCCATTAAACTTTCAAAGCATCATTTCTATTTTCAAAATCATGCGCAATTCAATAGACAGACATTTGATAAAAAAAAGTCTTACAAAGAGGTAGTATGTCTACACGGAAGAAATACTTTGCGAGGATGATCTTGAGAGCAAAAATACAACAACCCCATACACACGCAAAGGTAAATTCAAAGCTTACTTAGATTGATTTGGAAACTGATCGTTTAATTGAAGAGACATTCGAGAATCTATTGAAATATTTTCTTTGGTTAAATGTTCAAATCATTTTGGTAGATACAAATGTGTGTGTTTGTGAAAAGGCACAGATCAGCAGGAAGAATTGAGAAGCAAACAGTTCTTTTTTCTTTTCTTTTTTTCTTAATGGTCGACATTGGTTATTCAATAAAAGAGTCTATTAAAATGATTCTCGGGTGTTTTTTTTTTATTTGAAAAATATCGGAAAATGAAAATATGCTACAGAGAAAAATATACTATTTCATTTGATTTTGTTTAGTTTGGTTGGGTTTTTTATGGCACGTATGTCCACTGCTGTGAGTTCTTTAATGCTAATCAATTATTAAAGTCGAATATATTTATATTATTATTTGATATTATTTGTTTAGTTAGATGGAGTTCTTCAGATTATTTTTTGTGTTGAAGTAGTTGTATTAGGATCATTTTTTTTTTGTATAGATTTGATTTTTTTATGTAAACTAGAATTGCATTTGGGTTTGTTTTTTTCATAATAATTCTTTCATACTTTTAGCGTTGTAAAAGTTTTTTCGTGTATATGTGTGATTGCCACAGTAGAAAGTTATTTAGATTGTAATGTTCTTAGCATGTCGAGCATTCTGGTTTTTGTTTTGTTTTGTTTTCCATTTTCCAGGAGAAAAGAGTGAGTTATGTAAGTGTGTTATTTAATTTTAATTAGTTTTTTTCCTCCAGAATTTGGCCAAGCTTAATATATGCTATATTTGACAGAGAAAATCTTTAACGGGACCAAAATCTTATTGTTTTCTCCAATAAAAGAAACGAAGACAATTTTTCAATATTTCATTGATAAAAAGGCTCAGGAATTTTTCATCAAAT
This sequence comes from Xipholeptos notoides, assembly GCA_036873565.1. Classification (NCBI taxonomy): domain Eukaryota; kingdom Metazoa; phylum Mollusca; class Cephalopoda; family Idiosepiidae; genus Xipholeptos; species Xipholeptos notoides. The sequence goes on from JAYKTE010844640.1 coordinate 6,852, forward strand.
TGAATGTGCCTAACCGTTAAAAATGTTTGATTAAAATTGAAATGGCTGACTCGCTCAAAGATAAAATATCTAATTATATGGTTCACGTATTTTTGGACATTTAGTGTCAAATTAAAGAAACGTTTGAGAAATCCTTGGATTAATTCGTAATTTTTATTTTCTCAATTCTTATTTAGAAATATTGTTTGAATGGTGTTTAGTCATCATTCTCATTTGAAGGCTAAAATCTAAAACATAATTTTTCAAACACTAGTTACTGTCGTGAAGAAAGGTTTGAGAGAATTGTAAAATATTTTTTTTGGCTAAAAATATGAAGAACATATTTTAAAATATAATGTAAATTATGAATGACCAGGCGAACACCAGTTGAATTGGAAGAAAAAAATCTTTTAAAAAGGTATATTACTAAGATTCAGAAATTGAAATGCTGGAGTGAGAATTTTAAGAAATCTCTTTTGTTTTTATGAGTTCAAAAAAAGGTCGCCCACCTTCTATGTAGAAATTGCTTATCTTCATCTTTCATAGTTGTTGTTTCCCCCGGTTCGGGGTATGTGGCGCAGTGGATAGAGGCGTTGAGTCTCTCTACGGTTTAAGGTGAGAATTGTCTGAAGATAGCAGTTTCAATTCCTACCCCAGCAGGCCAGAGGTTTAGTTGATCAAAACATGGTGTGACAGACAACTATCGAAGGCAGTGGTTGCTGGAAATAAGGTTACAAGACTCAAGAGTTCCTATGCGATGTCACGGTTAATCACCTGACGAAGGCCAGAGAATAAGTCGACCTAAACGTGGTGAAACAACAAACTATGAAAGATGGGGACAGTAGTCCGCAAATTAATTAATACATGGAAGTAAAAATCTTTCCAAAGATTAATTTTGACCCACTTTATTGATTAATGATAAATAAAAGATACATCACACATAAAGAAACCTTCGTTTTTTGGAAAAGGAAATACGGAGTTTTAAAACTGTTTTTAAATTCATGTAAGGTTTTTCTTTAGAATAGTAAACTGAAATGAGAAATGTACTTAGATTCTAAGTTTGTTTATGGTCTTGGATAAAATGAATTAAAAAAAAAAGAAAAATATTTTTTTATTTCCATTTTTTAACTAGAAAATGTTAAAAACTATCTGCGACAAAAATAATCTCTCGATGAGAAGCATCAACTAAAGAAAGAGTTAAAAATGTTATTTACCCGTCTTCTAATCCCGGAAACCTGTATTGGTTAAGAAAAACAAGAAAAACTATAATTTTTCAGCATTTTGATGACCTGAACTGGAGATCGAATTGAACTAAAAAAAACAAAAAAACCGGTGCATGATGCTGATATCTGAAAAAATAAAAACATTTTACTTAATTCTGAAAACAAAATGTTTTAATATTAAGTTGTAAAAGCCAATTGACACAGAATGTCTCTAAATTGAATGAAATAATTTATAACTGAATTACACCAATTCCAATATGTTTAATAATCCAAAAATTTACCAAGGGAAATAAAAAAAAAATGAATATGAAAAGTATTAATAAAATCAAGAATTGAATGTATGCTGAATTGGGATGAATTAAAAAATTAACGTCCTCTTAACTCTTTGATCAGCAGGTTTTCTGATGAAAATGTTTTGTTTCTACTGGAATATTTTCATATGCTTATTGTATAGTATTATTAATAATGATTACGAAAGAACAAGAGAACTCTTGCGTTATTCAAAAAAAGTATTTTTTGACGAAATATCTACTCGTTCTTGATTTCAAAATACTATTTGGGTAAAGATAAGTTAAATCATCATTGCTGGTTAAGAGGTTAACAATGGTACTACTATACAAAGTGACCCAAAAATGTATGCACCGTTTGAATACTTATCTCCCTTAAATCTAAGTAATAAGATGCCAGCAATGCTTAGAAAACCATGGTCGTCATGCTGAATAAGTAGAAAATTATGCACAATTGTAGCAAGAATTTATTTTAATGAAAATAAAAATAAGAAAAAACAGTTCTTGTGTGCATTATTCAACAGTCCGAAGAGTAGATGTACAAATTATCAAGCCTCGTCTAAAGTATTGTGGACGTAACAACGATAAATATGTGAGCAACAGTCCGAAAAATAAATGTAGAAAAGAGTAAGATAATCGCAATTTTGGGGAATCCTTTGAGATGAGGCTTCATAATATGTGTATTAATTACTTACCGACTGTTGTCGTCATCTTCATAGTTGTTATTTCACGACGTTTCGGCCAACTCAACTGGCCTTCTTCAGGTTATTAACCGTTGCAGTATTGCAAAGTCTTGTAACTGTATCTCTAGTACTTACTGCCTTCCATAGTGGTGAAACAACAAATAGATGAGGACAATAGTACGCAAGAAGTTAACGGCCCAAGATAATTTTCTCTTTTTTTCTTTTCCTTGCAAACCTGTCGGCAGATTGAGTGTGCCGATTTGTGAAAGGTGTCTGATTAGGAATTTCTGATCCAGGGAAAACAGCTTTAAAAGTTTGATTATGTAAACCCAGAGGTTGGATGTTTTTTAGGAACCTTGGATATAATGTTTGATAATTCGTATATCATTATCTTCACATGAGATGAGGCTTAGTAATTTGTATATCGAATTTTCGGACTATTTTTCTCATTTTTAATAATTTATGTATTGAATTTGAGGTCTATTATCCTCATCTTTAACATTATCTTAACAACGTTTCGCCTTTTTTTCAAGTGGCTGAACTTTGGAAACCAGATGTCGCAATCAGAAGTTTTCACAGAGCATCAAACTTAACCCTTTATTCAATCTACGGGAATAGACTATTCTGATTCGGTTAACAATAAATGAGTATGAGTGTTAAGCCTTGAAATTAATTCTTCATTTGAAGATTAAAATGTAGAAAATCCGTCAAGGGAAAATGAACTGAACCACACAACCTATTTATAAAGACGGAGATATCTTTAGAAGATGCGTTTCAACATACGCATTCTTACTGTATGCATTGATTTTATTTGCGAACTGTTGTCCTCATCTTTTATAGCTGTTATTAGTGTAATGATAGTTACAAAGTTGAGGAAAGGAGTCCTCAAATAAAATCAATACATAGATTATGAAACATCATATCAAAAATTCCAAATAAATATATTCTTACTGCTGCTGTATCTCTACAATGATCTGTTATTTTATATTTTTGTATTTTTGTGTATAAAAGAAAAAAAATGTCTATGAATCTGAATCTACTATCTAGTCTTGTTGTGCATTGTGACAAGTAAGTTTTGAAAATGGAATTAAGTAGTTAGATTTTCCCTTTTTGGAGCGAGTATGAGTGCTGATATTCAATCTCACAAAGCTAATTATTGACAAAAGTTAACCTTGTACACCAACCGACATTTCTCAATCATTTAAAATTTGTAAGTACTTTTATCTGATATAAGCATTCAATTAAAGGTGTATGAATCTTTTTTTTGTATGTTTTGTATATTAATTTTTTTCCTTAAAAAAATTATATATATATATATATATATATATATAATATAAAGGGTATTGTTTTGGTAAGCGATCTCCTTTATGTCGTGATCTGAAGTGAGGTAATTTCCAAACCTATATAGAAAAACAGTTGATTTATAGAGCAGGGGAAATCGTGAGAGACAGGGTTCTCTTATTATAAAAACCCTTCTCAAACTACTCAAAATACTTCGGCCGTGGAGAAGAGTCCAGAACTGCAGCAGAAGCAACCCGATCTCATACACCGACCGAACAGGCAAACCACTTAGCGGCTAAGAACGAATAAAGTTATTCCCTTGGGTGAGGGCTGGGTATCTTAGAATAATCTGAGACTGCGAAAATTCTATAAATGACAGGAAAATTGATCCGAGCCCGAATGAGAAAAGAAAAGTCTTCCTGCTCAACAACAACAACATTTATTTGTTACTCGCTATTCTGTTAACGTTATGTTTATCTATACTATTTTTATTGTTACCAGACCCATTTGAGTGGTTTGCAAAGGACAATTTTCTCAGACACTACTTTTAAGTTGATTGAGAATAATATGCCTCTAATGTCAAGTTAGATCGCTACCATAGGTGAGATTGCATACCAAAACTTTACCATGACTTTATCAAAATATTACCAATAACCGTAATGCCTAAATTTTGTGTGAATCGAGACAACTCCAAAGCTTCACTACTCATTCATTTTGCAACCAAATTTTAAACAATGTACACCATATTATATAGTGTTCGTTAGAGAGAGAGATATTGAATATGATAGGGTTGTGTATTAAAAACTCAAGCTCCCAACTGTGTCCGAGTATTGGGTACATGTCGACTTTTCTATCTTTGTTGATACGAAGAGATGGGGAAAGGCAACAGATTGCCAGTCGCTGCGCGACAGCCAAGCACACTGACTTGACTTGACCCATATCGCTTCCGCAGCAGCTGAAGAGGTAGGAGACAGGCGGTTACAAATTTCAGGTTTTTAGATCCAAAATTAGTATAGTAGTTTAGTAGAGACTGTAATGGTCCAATCTTTCATATTTGACCCTTTAGCCGCTAAAATTCTGGGTCAAAACCAGTTAAAATCTTATCCCAGGTCTGAATACCCTATATGTTAAATTTTAAGTCTGTAGAACCACAATTGACGAAGGAGTTTGGTAGAAACTGATTGTCCACAAACACACACACACACATAAACACACACACACACACACACACTTTTGTAGATATAAAGATTTAGGCTGTGGTTTTCAAAATAATGTGAATCCATTAAATCAAAGAGAAAAATATCTATAAAATTAAGACACGAAAACATATAAGCTGTGATTTTGCCATTTTACACGTTTTTCTTTTATCAAAAAACTTACACAGTCACCACCAATCTCAATGCACTTCGCAGAACCCAAAATAAAACAAAAAAAAACGTTTAATTGATATATGATTGTCCTTGGCATTAAATGACCTAAAAAGGTTGATATGCCGTAAAAACAAAACAAAAATCAACCTAACGTACATACATACATACAAATCGACTTGGAGAAAGATAAATTGATTGGAAGAAGGAAAGAGAAGGAATACACATATTCTAGTTGAGAGAATGAGGTAGATAAAAAGTAGAGAGAAGGAACACTTAAATCGATAGAATCTAGAAATAGAAAGAGAAACCCAAAATAAAATTTCTATTCTTGTGGATGCCATATTAACTCTTATTAAAAAAATTCTAACGATTAATCAGAAGATAACTCTTTAAAAAACTATGTATCATTGTCTATCTAAATGTTAGTACCTTCCCTAAGCGAATTAGACTTCTGAAGGATTTCCCATTGATTTCAAAGCACTGCTGAAAATGGCAACCTCTTTTAATGCAAATGCCAAACGCCCCATGGCATCAAAGCTATTTGCAAAACTCACCCTTGGCTTCTAAACTTCGGAATAATTGATCAATCGGTTTCTCCTGCTGTGTTCTCTTGGAATAACCCTCAAAACAAGGTTAGAACTGAGAGAAGCGCTAACATTTATATTAGGTTGTCCCAAAAGTTCGAGGAAGCGTGTTAAGAATTCTTTGATTCGAAGTAGGCTGAAATGTTTGTTGAAGAAGGAAGAAGAGAATTTATCCTGGTAGTTAACACTGGATGTGGATGAAAAAAATTAACTTCAATAAAAATTTTCGCAAACAAAGTTTTACAAGATTCTTAAGAGATGTAGAAAGTTAATGTTGTTCCCCCTTTGGTGGGTTGGGTACTCTATATTCTACTGGGAGAGAAAGAAAAGAAGGATTAATTTGAGCTTAGTCAAGTAAAAGACCTGTCTTTGTATCATGTCAGCAATCTAAGATGTTAGATGTACGAAAAAAGAAAAGACAACATATAAATGCGCAGCAATGAATAATATTAGCCTATTATATTTGATAAACTTTTCCTTTAATCTCACACAGGTGGACGAAAATATATTTTTCTTGTAGATTTCGGTGTGATTCAACCGTTTCTGTTGCAAACCATTATTTCTCCTCTAATCCTCACCATTTTCTCCCCGCTGAGAGATTTGCTACAAAAATAAACCCTAACCCAACCCAAGAAATGAGAAAAAAATTGCAAAATGATCCACTTATTACTTCGACGTCGTTTTCGATAAGACAGACAGATAACATCATTCCAAATCAGCCCACAACTAAACATAATTTATTGAAAAAGAATTAATTTATCCGGAACAATTAATTTGCGACGGAAAAGAAACACGTGTGCATGCGGGTATCTTTTGCCATGAGACCGGGGTTAAGGGAAAAGACTACCTTATTTTTTTTTTAATTTATATCTGCTTTTTTGTGGTATTTATTACTCTTCTTTACGCAAAGCTATATATCACTCTAGATTTTTCATTTTGTGACTTACACATAGGGTGAACATCAAATATAGTCAAACGATGCCAATCATATATCAAATTTTCCCCAGGCGCAGATGTTGCATGTTTGTGAGAATTCAATAATAACAACACAAGATTTAAGCAATTGTATAACGGAAAATAAGTCCATTATTAATTGTCGCATTGAATAAAAAGCAGAGTTGTTATTAGTCGGATTTTGGAACAAAGCCAAGATTTCAGCGTTCAATTTATGGATTAAAGTTGAAATAATGAATTAATGTAACCAAATTTTGCAAGGAAAAAGTTACGAATAATGTAAAAAAAAAAAACTTTCACCGCTTTTATAGGTTATTGAATTAAATTTCTTTGTTAACAAAATGGACCTTTTTATCTCTTCATTTGAAAGCAAAATCCAAAATGTACAGAGTGAATATTCTTCTTCTTCTTCTTCTTGGCTGGACTTCGCGAACGAAGATTCTATGAAGGGGGTTGTCTACGTCGGTGGCTGACGAGCCCGATACGGGACAAGCAGGCTCGGCCACAGCGAAAAGTTACTTCATTTACCTCCGCTGAAGCCTCCCGGGTCTTCCTGTTGTGGCGCTTCTCCTGCAGGTTGAGTGAATATTAAATAATTTAAAAACGACAATATTTTGCAATATATTTTCGGGTGAACTTGAAATTAGGCTTATTGGTCAATACACTCGAAAAATTAAAGAAAATTTACACCCTGGGAACAAACAAATGCTAAAATGATAGTATTTCTGATTTTTTTTTTTTTCATTTATTCATAGAAAAATATGTTACTTTCTATCCTACCACGACGGAAGCCACAGAGGAAATATGTACAGCACTAGTTTCTAAACTTTTCTTACTCCCGAATCCCTAAAAAACTTTTGCTCGAACCTCGCACCTCCTACAATTAAAACTTGGTTCAAGGATAAAGGATGTTGAATCAAACTAAATTTAACGAAAGATATTTATTTCAATTTCTAATATAAAATAGGAACAAAAATCAGATTTACATATAGAAACAAATCACAGATTGATATTTCAATAAACCTACAAGAGAGATCTTTATTTCACTATCTAATATAAAACGTGAGCACAAACGAGTCTTAGAGAAAAGAAGCAAGTCACAGATTGGTATATGAATGAACCTAATTAAAATGAAATACACTTACTTAAAATACATACAATAGACTTTTCACACCACCTGGAATGTTGTCTCGCACCCCCAGTAAATGCGAGCACACTTGGTTAGGAACCCCTGATGCACAGAAAGGAGGTTCATGGAAGAGAAATGTAAGATTTCGTTTTTTTGTACTTATATTTTTCTTTCGGCCACGCTCATAGGGCTCCATTGCTGACGTGTCACCAAGAAGATACTCTCCGTTGCTGTTGACGGGGAAATTTACTTCCGTCCCGAAAACTCAAAGTAGGCGGCAATCATCTCGCCCACCGACTACCCAATACCAATTTCCGAGTTCAACCTTATATCATACGCTGAGGACACTCTAGATTTTTCATTCCAAAACCTACACTTAGGTTAAAAGAAAAAACAAAGCAAACAAATGCCAATAATACTTTAAAAGTCATACTATTTTTCTTCAAGTACATTTATTACACATTTGTAAGAATTTCATTTTAACAATATAATCTTTAATAAAATCATTTTTGATGCCATTAAATATTGTGGAAGCAAATAAAAAAACTGAATTGTAATTGGTCAGATTTGGGGACAAAGCAAGCCATAATTTCAGCATCCAATTTGTAGATTAAGATTGAAATAACGAATTGATTAATGTAACTAAATTTCACTTGGAAAAAGTTACAGAAAAATTCCTAATGAATTTTTACACAATATTTTCCAAAAAATCTACCAACCACTTTTACAGACTAATAAACAAAAAAAATGCCTTCCTTGACAAGGAAATGAGAAGTAAAACAGTTTGTTTTTTTCTACAATCTTCAATGTCTCGACTTAATCGAATTATTTGTTTGTCGTGGTATATAATTACTAGAAGCTACACACCTACTTCTAATTATAGAAAGTCCCAAGCAGGGTCATAAAAGCTAAGCAACAAATTAGCCACCGCTTCTGTAAGTTGAATTAAAATCGAATAAAGCTTCTTCAAGTTGAAACAAGACTGTGTCTTTTATTGCAATCTATATGATTTTAATTACGGAACGACACCTTAAGTCCAACCATTTAGAACTCAAGACGTCAGCCCATGGGAACACTGACAAAAGCACTGGAACTATTTTTTTTTTTTTGGGGGGGGGACGAGGGCTCTCGACTCTGCAGTCCTTTTTTAATTAGGTTTTGACAGGCCCAATGAAATTAACCCTTGCCCTACAACATAGTTTTTCCATTCCCATTTATAAGAATCTGTCCAAGAGTATAATTACAATACTGCTATGGACGCTATGGGTGGTATTGATTTCTACTCGGCGTCAACAGTCTGAAAAGTTTAGACCAATATCTTCAAAATCTAAAAATATTAAATAGCGTATCTGACTTTACTGCTCTGACAGCAAGCCAAGCCAGTGATATCTCCATAAGAGATGCTTTTATCAGTAGAGTACAATCTAATCAAACCAGACAATAGTTGCTAGAGTAAAAGAACCTAGATCTTCCTGCCGCCCACAAACTAGACCTAAAGTTGGACGGAGCACAGAAACAATCCCATTTCTATTCACAATATTAACTTTTTTATAGATTGCCGTTTTTTTCCCTCTAATTTTCAAAAGTCCGCCTCAAAATATCAAGATGCTGACCTCTTCCTCCAGACTGAAAATTCTTCAAACTTTAAGTAACAACATAGATTGTTTCTTACTGTTTGAAGAATTGAGTTAGGAGTCAAATTCAAAAAGAGTGGTGGATACTGGACTTTAGCAGTTGTTAGTCCACATATTCTTATAACTGGTTGTCCCGCTAAAAAGAATTTTGAGATGAGAATGCTGGTTATGTTCTAAAATTACTTCAAAACAGAGTTTTTTTCATGACCAACAATTTGATCCCAGTGTAGGAATTAACTTTTTGCTTTAGATTAATCCTGTAGTATCCGATTACAGGGGAGGATTAGGGTGGGTTGGTCATCGTTATTCGACTAGAACAGGAAAAGATTTTCCATTTGTTGGCTTTAAGGTATTTACATCGATAACATTTTCGGAACTTCCAGTAGTTAGTCCGTTTAAATTGACCATCTCAATTGTCTTGGAAAGGCATTTGGGAAAGGCTGTTTATACTGTTAATTGGAGAAATGGTACCAGCTAAACTGGTTTTCTGAGACTGCATCAATTGACAAACCTTTAGAAAACGTTATTGTTTGTCACATTCGTGATATCTACGGTTTCGAACAGAGCAGAAAGAACGAGCAGGTATACGGAGGCCACAGAACCTATCACCTCGACTGGCTCTAAAATGCAAGTTCTGTGGCCTCCGTAAATCTACACTGATTAACACGTAGTAGGACACAGACAGGCCCAAATCAATGTTAGACAATAGGCCAGAACAATCGAGGAGACACCCTTAAAGAACCCGCAGAATGCCAAGTCGCTGGAAGGACTTCATACCCTACGAATAAGTAAGTCCGTAGTAAATAATTGCTACGACATGTACATCAACCTCTAATAGAAGAAACTCCCAAGCAGGATCATAAAAGCTAAGCAACGAATTAGCATTTATTTCCGTATATTGGATTAGAATCAAATAAAGCTTCCTAAGCTTCTTTAAGTTGAAACAACGTTAAATTCCGGGGTTTTGACTTTTAAGAAAAACAGAATGATGTAATAAACACGCGGCCGACTTGGCCCAAGAATGCAGGAATAAACAACACAACGCCCGGTTGTTATAAACGGAATA
>JAYKTE010845749.1:0-17030 GCA_036873565.1 Xipholeptos notoides
ACCGAAGTTACAACTTCATGCAAAATTTCAGAAAAATTGAACGGATGGTTGCAGAGAAAAACGCGAACGAACGAACAAACAAACAAACAAACGAACGAACGAACGAACGAACGAACGAGCCTCAAAACATAAGTCCCCCTCCATAAATATCGGGGGACCAATAATAATAATGAATGCTAAATATTGGTTAACCTGAAAAAGAATAAAATTATGAAAATGTTATAAACTATTGAATTAAAAAAACTACTTTATATTGCACAGTTTAAATGAAATTTCAGAAAAAAGGGATTGGGTTGTTTTATTTAATAACATATCAATCTCGAATTACATTGTATTTTGATGGTTCTCAATAAAATCTAAGCACATGACTCCTAGGTGAAAGAGTGTCTGATCATAAATAGATTTAGAATGAAAGATGAGTTATTATATAAGTCAACCCCAATTGTATATTAATATACAGTTAATTATATTTTTGAGATTGGAAGTAGACAAGATATCCTGTATTTGCTATTGTATTTTGAAGGATAAGGATAGATTATTGTTACAAGATGACATCTTGCCATGATTTGAAAAACTGTTGGCCATTAGTGGCACATGCGTGTGTGGTGTACATGCATTAGCATGACTCTTTTGGGCTTGGATTTGAAGTGAAAAAGAAAAACGTTTTAAACAAGTTTTGTTTTAAAAAAATGAATTTTCTTTGAATTAAGTTGATAAATTTAATTCTAAAAAATAACTACCATGTTCTCTTTTATCATTTTGATTCATACTTGATTTTTTTGCAACCATACGCAAATTTTCGCACACATCTCACTCTTACACAAATATAGTCTTCTTATATCTCTGATTTTCATATTTCATTATTTTGTTTATACAACATTATCAACTTGTAAGAAAATACATCAAAAATGTTTGTATAAACAAAGAAATAGAAAGCAATTAGAAATTAAACAAAACCTTGTTATTTACTTTTTTCTGCTGCTACCTTCTTGGTCATAAATCTTAGAATTGAAACAAATTTAACTTAGTTTTCAAGAAAAATTTTAGAAAAATAATTGAAAATGTGTTGTTTCTAATCATAAGCATAAATTTCTATTAAAACTTAATACCACCCTCATCATCATTTAAATTTCCTTTACATTGAATATTAAAATATTCAATTTGGAGTTATGTTGAAGATATTAGATTCATTTTTACTACATTTCTGTATAAATTCAATATTATGAAAGCACATAGCTGATAGCAGTTATCATTATCCAGAAAAAGAGTTTAAAATTCTGCCAACGGTCAATGTATTTTTTTTTTTAATAGAAATTTTAGATTTAATTGAAAATTCCCTCATAAAAAGTTAATAAAAAAAACCTAATCATTAGTTTTTATGCAAAATTACTCAACAAACAAATTGTTATTGATAAGTAAATCCTAATAAAAAAACACAAAGATTACTTGAACTAACCTTTTTTCGCTTTTTTTGTTTTCTTAGCATCTGCATTTTCAGAATCATCCTTGGTGGTTTTTCGTTTACGGGTCTTTTTTTCAGGCTCTTCAGCTTTATCACCATCTTCTTTTTTTGCATCATTGCCATTTTCACCTGTATCCTTTAAAGGAAGCAAAAAAATGAACAACCAATATAAACGTAAAAATTACAAGGTCAAAAAAGAAATTGAAAAATAATTTTTTTTTCAGATTTTAGTTGCTTTTATTTAAAAATGGCAAAGGAGTAACATCAACTGAAACAATATATCAAAAATGATCATCATCATCAATAATAATAATAATAATTCAGAGTATAAAAGTGTAGCATTGTCATTCGCAAAAATCAGGTTTTTTTAAATAAATAAGCCATTATTATTCTATGTAGAGTAGATTGAGAAAGATAGATAGCAAAGCCTTAATTCAGAACAAACTTGAAAGGAATTTTATGATCTTAAAAACTAGTTAATTCAAAGCAGTTGGATTCTATTATATTGAAGAACTTCAAATAACTGATGTCAGTAACTTTTTGCATGATTTCAAAACAATTTGTTAGTTTATAATCTTATATGAATCATCCGATGTTCTAGCAATAGATTATGAATTTGAATTATTCATCTTATTTATAGGTTAGTAATTCATTTAAGAATATAGTTGAAAGAGTAAATTTCCATAACATTTTTTTCAAGACTTATTTATAGATTAATCATTTCTACTATTCCATTTTTATTATTTTCTTATCTATAACTTATTTAGTGCTAAAAGTGTTAGAGATTATACAAACAAAACAAAAGAAGATATGTTTTTACAAAAGTTTAATCTGAATCTTAAAATATCTACTTCAAGATGATTAGTAAGTGCTTTCCATCTGGTGTCATAAGTCACTTTATGGTTTACAACAGACATTTTCCACCAGGTTACCCAATGTCTATCATTTTTTATGACTAAAGGCTATAGACATTTTTTCTTTTTAGTTTTGGACATTTTCATAATCAATAGTTTTGACAAATATCAAATCAAGCTATCAGATAGCTCTACTCCAGACTTTCTTTTATTTGAAATTTAATGATATATAGAATGTCATGTGTCCTGAATGAGGAGAGAAAGGAATGATATCTTTATTTACAATATCATTGAAAGCAGGCTTATTCAAAGATGATCTCATAAAAATTTATTTTCCTGAAGGATAACTTCACATAAAATTCATAAAGTCAAATAAAAAATACAAATATATCAGATATATTACATTAACAAAATTTTAGTAATGAATTTAAAAAGAAAAAAAAACTTGATTTTATTAGTTGGTATTTTTTATTGTATAAAAACAATTAAATCAATTAGTGAAATACTAAAATTATATAGGTTTTTAAAATCATTTTCAAAAAGTTAATTATTTTAAAATTTGGTCCACTGAATTTTTAATGAAATGACACTTTACAGAAAGAGTTTTGGTTGAGATTTAGATAAAACCAGGTTTAAGACAAGTAACACATTAAGTGATATAAACTGGGACTGTCCTGAACAAATAGGTGGAGCAAAAAAAATTTTCACCTCTGTTTTATTTCCATCATCAGCAGTGCCATCATTTTTGTCCTCGTCTTTCTTTTTAGATTTGACAGATTTAGGTTCTTCAGTTGTGTCAGGCATTGGAAGACGATAGAAACCACAATACCCAATTCCACGGACCTTAAAAAGAATAACATCAAACACAAAAAGTGTTCACTTGTCAGAATTTCTATTTTTTACCAAACAATCTACAAAATTCTTCATAATTTGTAAAACAAAGAAAAAAGGATTCAGTAAAATTAAATATTTAGAATTATAGAAAACCAAGCAACAATTTTTCTATTTTTAACTTTAAAAAAAAAGAAAGAAAAGCAAAAGAGCTTTAATTGTATTAGTCCTATACTATCTTTTTTATCTTGCTAGTTTACATCAAAATGTTTATTTTGATAAAGGTTGAAGTGAAATAAATAATATAACTATTTAATATTATTCTATTAATTTCATACTATTAATTCAAACATTTCAATCTTTAGAGAATATCAAATTTTTCAATTCAATTTTAATTTTTGGATATGTTTATGATAAATATTAAAACCAAGATATTTTTAAAACATTAAAATAACATGAAAATAAATAAATTTATGTTATTACTTTCTTTCAGAAAAGTTATATCAATATAACCATCAGATGTCAAAATAAGTTATTTGTTATATGTGCTGTATTTATTGACAAGAGTTGAAAAGCCCTGGGCCCTATTATCAATGGTCTAATACATTACTCATTTTTATAGCATTGCTATTGAATAAATTTTGGGGGAGAAAATTATGACTTCATCTTAAAATCTAACAAGAAGGTTGAAAATTTTGAAAAATGTTCTAAAATTAAAATTAAACACAAAATTATCATCCAAACTATAAGTTTTTCTAAATTAGTGTTTAAGCCTGTAGGGGAAAAGGCATTTTTTTTACATCCAATCCATAAAAAGAAAACCTGTAAGGAAAATGGAATTTTTGTGGCTATGTATTACGATAGGATTTATTAAGATAGGAATGAAGGAATTCATTTATTTTCTAAGAGTACAAATCTCAAAACAAACATGAATTGACTGGGATGTAAACTTGTATATTACAATTTTAAAGTGTAAGCCATTGCTTTTTTATAAGAGACTTTTTCATACATGAACAATTTCTTAACCCTTTTTTTTTTACAAATGACACACTAAGCACACCTATATGCATGCTGTGATTATATTTCACTGAACATTTAAGAGGGTTAAGCAGAAAAAACTTATTGAACTCTTACCAGGGGAAATGAAGATATTCATACCTTTCTTAAGAATATTAACCTGTAAGTAAATGTAATGAACTTACTAGAATTTGAATTGAATATCATGGTTTTAAAGTCCAAGCAATTATCACTACTTAGCAGTCCAAGTGTTAATAGTGTTATAAGACGAGATCTTCCCCTGCTTTCAAGAGATTAAAGTTAACTAAATGAAAACTAGCCATGAACATATTATTAGACATATTTTAATATCATCAATTATTGTTGCAGTTCAATCTGCTTTACCAAAATCATTTTTTGTTAAAATAAAAAACCAAATTTATCCGAAAAATATTTTTGATAAAATATTTCTCAAGAAAAAGGAAGAAGAAAAAATTTCAACACTATAAAATAATCTGTTTTCAAAAAAATATACATATTTCTTAACCAATAGGAAACATATATTTTACAAGTCCTAACCCATAAACTCCAAATATAGCTTTTCTTCCAATTTTCAGCAGATGACTTTTCAAAAAGAAATTTCCGCCAAATTTATTCTGATCTTCATGATTTCATAAATTTGAGGATTTTTTTCATTTTTGACCAGTAAAAATTTGTTCATCGTTCAGCAAAGTTTACTCAACTTTTCTTCAAACAAAATTATTAGCAAAAATACTCTCGCATGATTATTTATACACTTCCATTGCTTAGACAGTGAAAAATACACAAGAATGACAGCACATCATCATTTACAGCAGAACATAACAAGGTCTTGCTGCTTAGCTTGTGCTGCTACTATAACAAACAAACATTTTCAATTATATTCATTTCAATAACTTTCCATCTGTCAATTTCAGTCAGATCTTTCAAACACTTTCCTTCCTTCCTTCCTTTAATAAATCACATTTCATCATTTGAATCTATTAATAAATCTGATTTAATTTTTATCACAACTACAGTGTTCTTTTATCTGATTCTCCTTTTCCAACCACATTGGCTATCATCACACACACTAATACTGTATATAACAATAGTATAAATAGAAATAAAGCGTTATCCTTACAGAAACAAAGACAATATACTTACAAGCTGAACAGTTCCAAATCGTACTCTGCGCTCTAAAGCCACTTTTAATAGGCCAGGTTTCAGATCTACTCTTAGTGCAGGATATTTGGCTCCAATATATTGCTTCAACCAATGGAAACGGACACCTTTTTTCTAAGATAATGTTAAGCAATAAATAAATTTGGGCAGATAGAAAAGCTAAATTGGATTTTGATAAATATCATTTTTAATTTACTTTGAATAATCATAAGTAGACAGAAATAATAACAAACAATGAGGGTACATTTGGGTTTTTCAGGGCTTTGTTTTTTATAACTAATGCAATTACAACTGAAAAAATTGTATCTATAACTAGAAGTATTGCCCAGCTTTGCCTGGGTGCCAGGAATTGCAACTAAGGTAGTTAAGGAAGCCTATTATACAGGTATGATACAATGAGTGATTTTATTAATAGAAGATGAATTAATTAATATAAAATTTATTTAAAATTATAAAAGTATTGGACTTAAAATCCTTGAAAATAATTCCACCTAAAAATCAAGTTTCCTTACTATGGAAGACAAGCAGGTGAGCGGCCTTTTCAAAAGCAAAATTTAATTTGTTTAAAAATATCTCACTGACAGATGGCTGAATGCATAGGCCTTTTTTTTTCTTTTTTGACCCATCAACCTCAATGTGTTATTTAAGATCAGTTAAGTCTTTTATTGGTATTTTGAGGCCCTTTTTTAAAGGTCAAATAAGGAATTGTTTTAAATCTTTTTTTTTTTCAATTCCCTACTTTTACTGAAAATTTTGCTAGACAAATTTTATTTTGATTGGTCAGCATTATTAAGTGTTTTCCCACACACACCCAACGAAAATAATAATGAACTTTGATTGGTCGACCAATAGAATAGTTATACTTAATCCTTTTTAATTGGATAACAAATCAAATCACTGGAATATGATGAATTTTGGTCTATATAAGGACCAGAGTTTGAAAACTCAGGGTGAAGAATCAAAGGCAGAAATAGCAAGAAGATAGGGTCAGAAAGAAATAGACCATAAGCTTTGTTGCTCAGCATCCCACTTCAGACTGCCAAATTCTGCACTGATCTAAAACTACATTCATTGTATCAGCCTTTTTCAATCTTTCAACTTTGACCCCTTACCAGCTAAATTTCTGGCTGAAAACCGATTAAAAGGCTTGCTCCAGGTCTGAATACCCTTTATGTCAAATTTCAAATATGTAGACCATATATTTGTTGGGGAGTTTGGTAGAAACTGATTGTACACACCCACACATTTTCACTTTTATGTATATAAAGATTATAAACAATATAGTTATTTCATTAATAGTTTGTACTTATATATTAGCTAAATAAAATTATATATCTTTTATTCAAATTATAAAATATACTATTTTATAAATTTCTATTCTATACATACAAAAGTTTATCACTTGACCTAGGTAAATTCTCTTTAATTTTTTTAAGCAAACCAAAATATTGAGAAATGCTAGAGTTAGTGAAATTAAAAATTCTTTTTAAAGAATTTGAAGATCACAAGACTTTATATCTCAAATTCTTTTGAAATCTGACTGAAGTACAAGATAGTTATTTATCAAAAGAGCATTTTATTTAGATTTTTTTAATATACAAAAGTTGAGAGCAATCAGTAAATTTGAACTTAACAAAACTAAGTTAATATATTTTAATTTCATTAACTCTAGCATTTATATATTGGTTTATCGAAGTAGAATTGATTTTAAATGGAAATAACACAATCAACCTTAGCAGGGACTTGTGTTTTTCAAGCATTTTTTTCATTAAAAAGGATACAGGATTTCCAGATTCATTTAATGCTTCATCAATGATATCTTTCATTTTTAAGCGAAGAGACTCAGCTTGAACTGTTGGTTTTTTTTTTGGTTTCTTTTCTTTCAACAAACCTTTGTAAGCTGAACTTTCTTTTATGCCAATACCTTTTTCAAATTTTTGTCGCAAGATCTGAAGATAAAAAAGGAAAGATTGGTCATCATTAAAGATTTGAAATAAATATATTCCTGCTTTCATGGACAGAAGAATATGTACAATTTATAGTAAATAGATTACATAAAAAATATGGTTATAACCACAGCAAAACCAAGAGAACATAATGTTTCATGGTTTGTGATTTATGACATATCAACTATTTTAGGTCATTTAATGCCAATGATAATCATTTTTGATAAACGTTCTTTTGTTCACACAGTTTTTTTAATAACACAATATGCACTAATCAATCCTTAGCTGGAGGGAATGTGGAGATTCATACCTTTCCTACGGGTATTAGTCCATATGTGAACATAAACAGAACTGGATTCGAACTCGCATATTACAATTCTGAAGTCTGACTGCCTCAAGTGGACGTCTCTAAGAACATAATAACTATGCTTTCAGTTTAAACCACAAATGTAGCAATATCGGCTGGTGGCTGGTAAGACAATGTGTTTGATCTGCTGATTTACTCAAATAATGAAACTTGAATTTTAACTGGAAAATGCTAAAAGCAATTATAAACAGTTTCAATGGCTTGAGGACTAAGGAATTGATTTCAGCCAATGTCTTCTGACCAGTTAAAATCGTAAATTTTGGTCACAACTTAAGATAAAGTTGTATTTTCTCTCCATTTTCTTTTTTTCACTAATTATTCTTTTCAGAGAGGAAATGGGTTTTCTCCAAGGGCATTTTAGAAGAGAGGTGTTAAAAGTGGGAGTGGCAAATGATCTGGAACAATAACTAATCAATTTTTATTACTGTCCTCAACCTCTGTTATGAATTAGCCAACGGATTGGATTCTCACTAATATACTTTATTTGGAAAAGTAAGATTTTATCATATAGTAGGGTAAAATTTCCATCTGATTATCCCATCAATCTAACTTCAATGGTATAACTTAAATTTTTCTTGTATTTGTGAGTATGTATGTATGTAATTCTAACTCTTTAGAATATCACCATCTTTCCCAAGTTCAAGTACACTAAAAAGAATCAAAATCCACAAAATATGTAAGTTAATATTTTTAAGAATTATAAAGTAGAGATCACTATAAATAATTAAAATTATTATTTTCAGTTTGGTGTTGTATAATAATGAATATGAGAAATGCACAATACTGAAATGTTTATTTCATATTCAGGTAATTATGAAGAAATCCAAAGTATATTTTAAATGCAAAATGATTTAATCAAAATAATTTTATTTTAAATCTCTCATAAAGTACCTTTCTGAAATTTGGAATGTCCACAACCTTGGAAGCATTTAGTTGGCATGTTTCAGCATAATAATCATATAAGGTGAGGATAGAAATAGAAGAACTTTCCTTCTCCTCAAAATTACCATCAAGCCTGTAATAGAGAAAAAGAAAGGAACTAAATTAAAAAAATAATTCACTCAAGAGTTATTTCTTTTTTATTAAACCTAGCCAGGATTTATAGATCAAAGTCAAACATTTTTAGCAATAAAAAGCCCAAATGACTTCTATCTTATACATTTCAAACATTCCTTAACACAGATTAATACTAAACTAACAATAACTAGAAATTTGATTATATCCTACGTTATTCATTTACATCTTGTATTACAAAAATATCTGTCTATAAACACTCTTTAAATAAAGCCAGCACGTATAGAGTCAGTAGAAAATGTCCTAAAAGTGATTTAATATACTATTCAATGAATAAAGAGAGTAAATTATAATTGAAATTAGAGATTTAAAATTTTATAGAAAAATATATCAATAACTGTCTACTATTCATTATTAGTGATTTAGTGTTTAAGAAAAGCTGGCTGGTTTTACAATATCATGGATTATTAATGCATTGTAAATATAAGTCTATTGGAAAACATATACTAGCATTAACATTAACCATACATAGTAAAGACTCCTGGGCAGGGCTCTACATTGCGAGTAAATCACTAGCATTTGCAAATAATTTTTCCATGGGGCAACTAAAAAAATATAAAACACTTATCCTTTGGCAACTGTTTTTTCACCGACAATCTTTCAAATACTGAATGAAAATAATGTCTTTTCAACCTTTTTTTTAATATAAAACGAACAAAGTGAAATTATTAAAACAATGAAAGGTTTAATAGAAGAGAAAATAGAACAATCTACTCTATACCAATGATATTGGTTTATTCATAGCATTAGAGTGAAATAACATTTGATGGGTTTGGCTAGTAAATGAAAATATTTAGTTGTAAAAGGTCAACTAAAATTAAATTTGTCTGTAGAGTCCTGCTGGGTAATGCTAGGTAAGTGCAACTAGTTAGCGTATCTTTTGAATTATTAAAATTCTTTTGTTATACAAAAGTGTAAACTGGCACCAACTTACCATTCCATAAGTTTCAGATCAGCAGCAGGAATATTTCTCTTACGTTTCTCGGTGAGTACCATGTTGTCTGCTTTTGCTTGACTCTTAGATCCAGTATTAGATTTCTCGGATTCAACAGCAGAAGTTGTCTTTTTATTTTTTACTTCCGTCTTATTAGCAGAGGAATGGGCTTCGGCTCGGCTGCCAGGCTGTTCGTCAGCTGCAGACACTGGGTTTGTTGTTGCAGTAGAAGAGGGGGCAGAAGCTCCTGTTGTTGTTGCTGCTGCTGCAGAAGATGTTGGTGCTGCTGCTGTTGCCTTGGTCTGCTGAGCCGTCTTCTCAGCCAAGTATTCTGCTGTGACTCTCTTAAACTTAATGGCTGGCATGATGCAGCAGGAAAGCTATAAAAAATACACATAAATAGACCAATATAGAGAGAATCAGTTCACAAACTAAAAATATTAGGTTTTTTAAACCAAAGTAAAAGGAAAAATTGTAATAAAAAAACAGATATGAAACCTGCTAAAAAATGGTGTTAATTCATAATGAGAATAATGTTTCACCCATTATTCATTAAAAAGGTGAAGATCGCAAGATATGTTGGTGTTTGTAAATGAGGAAATTAATGATGAAAAGTTTTAGAAAAATATTCTAAAATAGAATAGGAGATAAAACAAGAAAAGAAAAACATTTAAAGACTATTGGTAAATTTGATGTCAGAGTGGATATTGAAAGGAGGTCAGCAGAATAACAATAGCTCAGGCTCTGGAATACATGAATCCAAAATCCAGTCCATTAGATTCATTTGCAAATTAATGATCTAAAAAATGTATAAACACTCTTCTCCACATTCCTTAGGTTAAATAGCTTGGTAGAACTGGGGACCCTATCACAAAAAACTGCCCATAAATCTGTTCATTAGCAGCTGGCTTAATTCCCATAAGGTAAACACTGAAAGGTTCTTTAACTGAAATTTTGAAACCATTCTTGATAAAATATAATGATACTTTGTGCCACTATTTTAAATAAATAACATTATTCATTGGAATTGCAAGTGTTTTTATCTTTTAATAATGATATTCTTTGTTAATATGTATCAAGTTATCTAAAACCATATGTGATAAAAAAGAACTTTGTAGGATTAAAGGGAAAATGATTCAATGTTTGAAGGATATTTGGATCATTAAAAGGTTTTCTTACTTCAGCATAACTTTGCATAATTTGTCTTTTTACCTATAAATTTTAATATTAAAACTAAATAAATTTTATCACCATAAAATAATTATCAAAATTATTAAAATTTAAAAAGAAAAAAATATTATTCTAAATCAATTGATTTTAACTTTTGGATTTATCATGGAAAGTGAAATATTGCTATCTCATATGTAATCAAAAGAGCATCACCTACAGTCCTATTTGATTATTTTCTGTTGCTTTGGAGTCAGTCACAAGTGTTATACTTTAGTCTAAGGATGCTTTGTTTTTGTAAAATTTTAAAAGGATTTTCCCATCAATCTATATTAAGTTTGGAATTGTCATCAATTTTTCAAAAATTGTATTGATTTATTTTAAAGTATATTAATTAAACCTACCAATATATTAATTTTCTAATATAATCAATTAAATAGAATATAGATTCCTCAAAGAAATTATTTGTATAAACTCAGCTTTCATCTTTTTTGTAATGAGTTTGTAGAGTCTTGTTTTAATGAGAAATTCTTATTATGTTTATATTTTTAGTATAGAAACTTATTCTAAGTAATAATTCTATGCTATCAATTTTCAAATTGTATAAAAATATTCAATTTCAGTTAACAATACATGAAGATCCAATACTTTAAGGCTTGATTTTTTATTAAAAAAATAGTGTCTATTTTACAATGGACATACATGTGGAATTAAACCATAACTAATAAAGTAGAATAAACATTTTGGTTTTGATGATTGTAACCAAAATAAAATAATTAATTAAAATCTGGTAATTATTTTTCTAAAATTCCCAATAACAATTATTTTGATTAAAAAAAATAAAGTGAAAATTCACAAAAGAATTTAAGAAAAGACAGTCTAAGAGAGAAAGAAGAAAATAAAAAGATATTTTACGTGAAAAGCTCAAGTACTCCATCCAGTCAGTATCTATTTATCAAACTTTTGTAGTTATGGTAGACCCGAATTTTATCTAGCTTTCTACATCACTAATAGCGCTAAATCAACATTTAGAAAAGATCATCAGATTATAAATAAATATAAGTAATTATCTACTTTATAACTAAATATTTATCTTAATTTGATTTGCTTAAAATACTCTAAAAGAACTAAAAATATACAACTGAATGAAGAAAACCAAACCATAAAAATTTTCTCCAAAATCCATTAAGAAACAAGATTGCCACTGCTCTGTTTCAGCTTGTATTTAGTAGGAAAGTTAGCTAAATGTATATTATTGGATTATTTTGTTAATAATATTCTAATTTTCTAATATAAATAAATATTTGTATAGTATCATTACCAGAAGAAAAATCCTTTAAAATAGATTATTTAATTTGTATAAAACAATTACTATTACATTTTTGCCTTTTCGAGCCCTTCTTTATTAATATCATACATTTCTCCTGAGCTTAATAAGTAAAATAAAGGTCAGAGAACAATATCACATAAAACACTTTGAACATGATTAATTGAATGTAAGTACTCTTATAATAATTCCAAGATTTATCTGTATATGTGTGAGAGAGTTTGAAGAGAAATAAAGAAGTAATCTTCTTGATGGGGAGATATTTCAGTACATGACACTACAGAATTGACAGGTATTAATTTAAAGAACAGTAATAAAGCACTGGATAATTGACCATTCTTACAATACACCTGGTACTTGTATCAAACACTTAAAAAGCAAAAAAAATTGGATTTATTGGCAATGAGAATATTCAAATTTCAACAAGCCTTGAGAGGTGGTGTAACCTGAGTATAATGTATGCATTTACTAATATTTCACATAATAAGATGAATAAATGCAAATTAACTATATCTCTAACCTTCCATTTGATTTTAATTTTACATCAAAGTACCAATGAAAATTATTTATATGGTAGACAGTAAAGAACACGGTGCTTTTTTTCTCATCAAAACAAATGAAAAATAATTTGATTTATTATTAAACGGTTAACTTTTAGTTTTATTTGAAAGATAGTAACAACAAATGTTAGTAAAAAGGCTAAAAATTATATTTCTAATTAATCATTTGAACATTTCAAATGTATAAATCAGTTCAATTATCAATTAAAATAGATATCACTACAAAATTATTTCTCAGATAATTTCATGATGCATATGTATACATACTTTAGGGTATGGGCATACAACTGGATATTAATTATGTATTTTATTGCATTCTAATTATGCCCATATACTCTAAAATAAACGACATAGCTATTTTGAGTACACTAGTAAGTAATAAAAAAAAATCTCATTTAAATTATGCATAATGTATTCTCAAGCAATATTATCATTTTTTTTACTCCAAAGATATAAGAGACAAAGGTCTTAGAGACAAGATGGGTGAGAATTTTTACAAAACCGTACTATATCAATATAATTTATTAAAGGAGTTTCATTGTGTCACTATTTGGCCACAATAAATAAATTGCTTTTTAAGGAATATATATTGAAAAAAAAAATTAGGACACTTGACATGCAATAAGGAGTAACTTTTTCATTACTGAAAACCATTTTAACATATACCAGAAAGATGTAAATAATGTAAAATTATCAACAGATTTCCAAAATGAATTATACATTTTCTTCAATATGGATGTAAAATGAAATGCAAATGCAGTCTTGTGACCTCTTTAAATATTTAAAATGAGTACCCCATAGTTGGATAATTCAACAATTTCTGACTGAGAACTTTTCTGACTTCCCATTTTATTTTTACATTGAGCTTGCTGAACACAAAATTTTGAATATCTGTGAAGAAAAGGCAAAACAAATTTGTATTTTATCATCAATTCAAAGACTTATCAAATTTTTAGTTTGGTTGATTGAAGCAAATCAACAGAAATTTACATTTATTTTCATTATTATTGCAGCTAAGCATTTTATGCTATCCTTCAACAAATATTGATAATGATTAAAAATAATTCCCGTCATTCTAAAAAACCAAAAAATAAAAAGGCCTGTCCTATCCATTCTTTCAGCTTGAGAATTTCATATTGCTGATCAAAATTATTTAAAAAAAAAAGCATTATTTCCAGCAATAGGTCTTCAGCCCAATATTTCAACGAGTTAGCATATACATTTGGGTAACTAATTCAGTCATAAATGTAATTTGAAAAAAAATGAAAAAAAAGAGTACTTTTGTTTTCAGAGGAGTCTTTTTTAATGTTATTTTTTAAGGCAAAAACAACACAAAAAATAGGAAAAAAAACAACTAGAATAATATATTCACATGTGTCAACTTAAAAACTATGCACAAACATAAGAACACCATTTCACATGATTAAAAACAAATTATAAACATTACAACCCTTTTGAACAGGTGCAATTTCTTTTGCATATGTATAAATTTAATTTGTTTGGGTTTATTAATTAGGAGACCAAATGTACTTATGTCTTTAAAATGGAACATACCTTTTCATTGCTTCTGTTTATTAAATAATTCAGTATAATGGATAATAAATAAATTTTTTTGTGAATCATGCATGCACTGATAACAACCATACTGGTATAGAAAATTCTTTTTTTTAAAGAGTTAGGTCATTAAGGGGAGCTAATTTAGTATAACATAATTTACTTAAGTGGAAAAATGTACATATTCTTTCTTCCTTTTTATTTATCTCTCATTTAAATATAACTTCTTTTAGCACTACAAAAAATATACACATACACACGTACATACAGGTAGAAAGCTTAGTATATCATTATAATTAATGAATACATTTTGTATTTATGTAGAATCCTATCAAATATATTTTCTTGTACCATTTTTCTCATTCTTTTTTACTTTTACTATTTTTAAAGGTACTATTATTACTATTCACCATATTCACAAATAATCTAAGAGAGACTAAAATAAATAAAAATTCATCATTATCTATTTATTTATTGGGATAAAGAATCAATTGAAAAAGACAAAAAAAAAATTTGATTTAAATGTGACACATGATCCATAAAAATGGATTATAAAAAGTGTGTTAGTGCAAGTAGCAGTAATTAAAATGATGATGCTGCATATGAAATAACTAATGTTTTGAAGTAATCCCAAGAAAGGAGATCAAAGATCAATACCTGTGGGCATGATCTTGAAAGCCATTTCACCAAGTATCTTCTTTTGTCGGTTCAATAAGACTTTTATACAAGAAGAAACTCCAGTTTGTGATATTATTTCATCATTCAGCCAAGTCCAGGTAGCCCACCTAGGGTAAAGGTAAGTGTAAGTGAGATCTGAGAAGAAATCACATATGGCTCCAAAAAGAAGAAGAGAACAAGAAAGAAAGAACCAAGACAAACAAATAAAATTAAAGAAGATATTTTAAAGAAAGGAACAAATTTTCAAGGATTATTAAGCATTTTCGAAAGAAAAAAATGGAAGAATAGTAATAATAATAATAATAATAATAATAATAATAATAATGAAAACAAAATAAAACAGCAGATCACAAATATAACATTATAGTTTTACAACCCATTTATATATTAACTAATAATAAAATCAAGCAATACAGGTATGTGTGCATTAATTGTAAGCAGCAACATACCTGGACTGAAGAAGGTGAAATTTGACACAGAAAATCTTTTTATAGAGATCATTATAGAACATGTAACATTCAACCAAACTATACATTTTGAGGATTTATCACTACATTTGATGTTTAATTTTGCTATTATGGTTTATCTATTTTATCATATTTGCAAGATTCTAGGTGTAAAAAATAAATAAATAAATAAAACATGCCTGGAGTTAGGTTGAACAATGTGAAAGGTCAGAAAATCCTAATAATAAAATGGTGAAGTATTTAATGTTTCTAATAAATTAAAATATTGTAGAATATTTTAAATAATTTCATTTTTGTTTTGAATTTCAAATAGTTTATAAGTAATATTTTGACAACTAAACATTTATAATTCAATTTTAATTTTTGTCATAAACTTATTTTCTTTAATTAAAAGGAAATGTATATGTTAATGATGGAAATATTTTTTATATTTGATACAACAATTTGGTCAATCTTTATTTGGATAGTTTATCAAAACAAATTAAAAATTTCTTAAGTATAATACAAAGCAAAATTGCCAATAGATGTACTAGTAAGGGCAATTGAAAATTTGAGTTAGTTTCAATATAAGTATATATATATATTAACCTGTTTTTTGTTCACAAATTTCTCCAGGTATTTTCTAATAACTATAAATTTTGATTAAGCAGAATATCTAGGAACACAAACCTAAAACTATTTTCCCCCTTTGATTAAATCTAAACTATAGATAAATAAACAAGAATAATGCCCATTTCCAAAACATAAGCAAATTTTCATAATATTAAGACAATACATTAGAGGCTAAAGCTGTCTGTTACAAATTTTGGAAGCCTATAACTTTGGTATTTAAACATCCAGCATTTTCTAATAAAAAAGTGTAAAATCCAGTAAGGCATATGTAAATTTACTTTTTATCAAGGGACATTATTTAATCTTTGCAGAATCAAAACTTATTATTTAGTGTTTTACACAAATTCATAATTTCTATAAGAGAATAATAAATGTATATTCCATGGACTAAACTTAGTACTTCTGTTAGTGTGTGTGTGTGTGTGGGGGGCAAAATGAATGAGTATAAATTAAATTATGCTACCAGAGTTGGTAGGAGACTGTTTGTAGTATATAGAAATAGAGCAGTTAAATAAGTAGGTTCTGTCAGGAAATTAACTTTTCAAAAAAAATATAAAAAAATGAATTGTTCCTCTTATTTACCAAAAAAGTAAACATTCCTTTTAATAACTAAGTAGAAACATTTAACAATAAAAATATGCAAAAAGATTAACATACATGTTCCTGGATTTTTCCTAATTCCATTTTAAGACAGACATAATAAAATTTAAGATTTTTTTTAAATTCTAAACGTAGTCATCTTGAAAATATTATGAAATGATTCAATTTTTTTTTTAAATATGGAAGGGAATGATTGTAGTTTTTTTCTCTACAATTTTACAAAATAATGTATTTTCATTATTCAAAAGGAAAGTAAGCATGTTCATATATATTTAAGAGAGGTGGGAGAGAGCATGTTGGCATAAAGTGTACTGATGAATAATAATGACTATGAAACCTGTCTGATATATATATATATATATATATATATATATATATATACATATATATCTACGCGC
>JAYKTE010846859.1:0-17025 GCA_036873565.1 Xipholeptos notoides
TTCAGCTGTCTCGGGAAGATGAGGCTTGTTAACTCGGGAGAGTAACTCAACTAGGTGAAGGGTAAACCTGATTACAAAAGCCTGGGGATGAGCACATAAAATGGCCTCGTGCCTAACTTGGGTTGGTGCTCGACCAAGTAAATATCATACATATACTAGCAAAGATACCCACGCTTTGTGCAGGCAAAAAAATGTGTTATTTTGGGAAGGTTAAAGTTAATAGATACAGTGCAATAAATTTTGGCCTATGTTAGGGGCCACTATCATGCCAAATTTCATCAAGATTAGTTGAGGTCATGGAGGTGGAGGAGAACAATTTGATTCAAATTCGCCATTGTGGCAGCCTCTAGGATGGTGGCAAACCCCAACTTGGTATGCACCATCCCTAGGTGGGGGAGTTTATGAAGAGCTGCACCTTGAAAAATGATGTGAACCTTCCCTAGGTGCAGGACCATCATCATGCTAGGTTTGATTGGTCTAGTGATGTGGGCTGTAGGAGATTATACTTGCATAGGCTATGACCTTGATCTTTGACCCTAACCTTGAAAAATAGTATGCAACATCCCTAAGTGAAGGACCATCATCATGCCATGTTTGGTCATTATCAGTCCAGGGGTTTAGGCTGCAGGAGAGTTGGACAGACAGGCAGAGACAGACAGACACATACACAAATACTATTATTATATATATATATATATATATATATATAGATAGATAGATAGATAGATAGATAGATTAATGATGGAACTAGAGCTCAGAATTAAAAACTGCTATCATCAAAACTTTTTGAGAGAAATTTATCTGATTTCTAATTCTGCAAATATTTCTAAAAGTTTACTTTATATAAATTTATTTACTTAATAGAAATCATTATTTTGATCATCAAAACTTTTAACTATTTAATTCATTCATAAATAAAGGATTTCTACATTTTACATGATTAATTCAATAATCTTTGATTATTTTGCTTATTTTTTTTTAGTAATAAAGTCTCAAGTAATGTCGTTAATAAAAATCGTTCTCTTTATTATTTAAACTTTATAACCATTTAACTGTTTGCTAACAGAAATGATATTCATGTTCAAAGTGATCTTCTAAATAGGAATGTTGATGGTTTAAAATTTCAACCACTTGCTTTTTTTATTATTATCATTATTAAAGAAGACGGGATATTTAATTTCATTACAAATGGAAGCTATTGAATATCAAAAGTAAATGTATAAGATTCAAGCAAGGCATATCATTAAACAATCAATTTTGTTGTCTTGCTATTTATTAAAAAGCCAAATCTTTGTCAATCCTTTCACTACACCAAACTTCTTTGATTTTCTAAACTCTATCAAAATTTCTTGTCAAGCTACAATTAAATGGTTCTGTAGCACATGGTGTAGATAGCCAAGTTTTCACAATTGTACTGAAAAGAATAAGCCATAAAATTGAAATTCTGACTGTTGTAATCAGAGATTTAGAAAGAGAAAAACTGTTTCTAGCATTCATAATCATAAAGAAGTACCTCCCTCCTAATTTGCTATTGATTCAACTGCAAGAATAATAATTAAAAAAAATGAAACCCAAAACACATTAAAATATCTTTTGTCATTCAATTAAAAAAAAAAATCCAGTTTTATAATTTTTATCAGAAATGGAGTACAACATGAATATTTACTAGCACAAAATGATCGCAAAACTGAAATTAAGTATAGATTTTTACTAAAGTCACTTTTTTTTTTAAATTCAGTAGGAAATATGTTGATATAAAGCAAATTATTAAATTAATTTATTTTATAGACAATACTAGAGAGTAAAGAGAGATAATTAACTTTTTCATGGTTGTTTTTTGTCTTTCTCTTTCTGGTGTGTCATCAAAATATTTAAGTATCATGATTAGAGCTGTGACAATATTCCTTTATTAAAGAATATTCTTGTAAAAGCCCTACTTGTTACTTCAATTTGCAATTTTACCATTTCTTTTAAATCTGTAGTTATTACTAGTAATTACAGAATTAAAAGAAATGATAAAATATCAAAATAGTCAAGTCTGTGGCAAGAATATTCTTTAATAAAAGTATATTGTCATAGCCCAAATCATGATTTCAAAAGAATGAAAAAACATTGAGATACATGGTGAGAAAATCAGGATCAATAGTTGATGAAAAGCTTTCTAAGTGAATTATCAATAAAGAAGTGAAGATCCAAGGGACTATTAACAAAAATGAAAGGAGAAAGCTTATAATGATGTCATCATAACAAAGATAACAACAAAGTAAAATATAAACTTTTCCAAAATAATGATTTGGAAGTGTATACAAAGAGTTTCTATTTATCTTCTATATATTAATACGATAACGTGTGTGTTATTTTGTGTGTCACGCTTATATCAAAAGCAACTACCTTACTTTCCTTTAAAGTCACTCTTTATCTTTTGGAAATCATCAAAATTATTTTTATATTTTAGATAAGAACGTTTTTTTCATAACCTTGAAAAAATTTCTAAGCAATTAATTTGAAAATCTTAACTATTTCTCAGTATTTGTTTAAATTTAAGAATATTAAATATTACTTTCTGATATTTCAACTTCTGCGGAATTTCCACAGGTTCAGCTAATAAAGAATTAAAGCAAAAATTTTAGAAGAAAATAATTTTTAAAAAAGCCTGTTTTTGTTACAACACAAAATCCATGAAAATGAATTCTTCATTACAAAAGGATACTGATGCGCCATCCCTGCATGCAGGAAGATCCTACTTTAACGTAATGGTTCTCACAACTTGATGTGTTCTTTACAGTCACAGGCTCTGAAAGTGTGTGGCCCATTTCTGCAAAAATAAAAGAAACAAAATTTTATTATTAAAATTGGCTTAGAAAATTACAAGCTGAGAATATTCATTAGATAATTCTAATAATAAAAAAAGGTTTTCACAGATATATAGATAAAACAAAAATAGTAAATTCTTCATAAAACTTTTCCCCCAATCTTTATGCAAAAAAAACTATAACATTTACTTCCACTCCAAAACAGTTAAAATCTTTTGGGTGTTAATAGAAATTAACCAGTTAAAATTGTTCATGAAAGAACTGTGGATAAAATACCTGTAAAAAGAAATCAAAAAAGAAGTGACAATAATAACCTTTTGAATTCACTTTAATCCAATGATTAATTTGCTTCAATATTTGCCTCTTTTTATGACACATTGAGTTGATGAAAGATTCAACATAGCTGTCAAAACCACATGCAATCCAAATTGTCATAAGGAGGGTTATATTCTTTTAGTAATTAATTTGAAATTTGAGATATAAAAGGTAACCTTAATATAAATCACGATTTGCTAAGACCTTAGAGACAGAAATATCATCCTATCTATATTTAACATTAATTACCAAAGAAAATAAATAGAATAAATTGATGGAGCTAAAAGAATAAATAATTTCTAATAAAACCATGTGTTCTTTTTTTAATTTTCCTCTATCTTAAAAACGTTGCTCTTTCAAAGTATATAATGTAATATCCATTTCATTGGTAGATAGATACCCACACTTATAGTCCTGTTTTTTGCTAAGAATTTCCAACATCTGTTTTAGAGTTCTGGTTGTAAGCAGTAATAAAGCTTATCAGGAATGAAAGGAACTGAACCGGTTTCATTTGTAAGGCTAAGATAAAATGTTTTTCTTTTAAAAGCAAAAAATGGTCTGCATAGCAAAGAATAATGAAATTGACAATTGATATAGGAGTAACAAACTGCCAGTTTAACCTTCCAAGCTTGCTTCATGTAATGTCAATGTTTGTGTCAAATCCAAATTGAAAACATTCCTAAGCATTAATTTAAAGAAAAATAGATTATGTAGTTCTATAAGAACCCAATAACCTATTATATTGTTTATTTAGCCAGTTTCCCTGAACATTATTTCAATTTAATAATACCAAAAAAACAGTAATGTTATTTGTGATTAATCTATGCTTGGAATTTTAGAAAGTAAGATATGTTTCCTTTGAATCAAATGCCTAGAATTTTTTATTTTGTAGATATTATTTATAAACAATTTGTTCATATGTCTGCTTTATGCAAATAAATTATGTGAATATATAACACTAACGAACTTATTATTATTGCTGGCTTAATGTTATTGACTGTTTAAGATGAGATACTTAAAAACACAGGGTTATAAGTCAACCTGAAAGATTGAAATTATATCTATAAATAAATACTAGGTCATCACAAAACTTTAATTTGTATGGATTGCAATATTTTGTACAGCAGTAAATACAGATTCAGTTTCTCTTTTGGGGTTTCCTTTTTGGAACCTTATCAATGAATCTGTAACTGCAATTTCTTTAGGTTGTCTTGAAAATTCTCCGTGAAATGCTTTATTTCCTGACTTTAATTTTTGTGGGCATGCTAGAATTTTATAGTAGTGTTGTCTATCAGTGTTTTCCCTGGCTGTAATTTTCCAGGCGTTTTATTGCATAGATGACAGTTTATTTGATATTTAACAGCCCGTTCTTCCCTTCCATTTTTTTTAATATACAGTCAATCAATATTGTCTTTCAGTTGTGAATGAGTCCTCGAGTCGATGTTTTTCAGTTCTTTTGTTCACTCTATGAATTATTATTAATATTATTATCATTTCACTAATTGTCAAAGTAGTTTCTAAAAATATTTGATTGCAAATAACAAATAGATAATAGAAGATATACCTAACTACTGAATTGTGTGATCCTTGAAACATAAAGTAAAAAAGTGTTAATAAGTATTGCATTAGAGAAAACAAACAATCCAATCCATTGATTAGAATGACCTGCAGAAGGTGTTCTAACAGATCTTTTATAACAATCACCAAGATTTCTATTGTCCACACAGATAATGGCTTCAATAACCTGGGAAGCAGAAACAGTAGCAACACCAGTAGTTTATTGAAACAAACAGAACAAAACAAAGCAATTGTTATTTGCTCAAATAATAAAGGTTTTTCATTGACTCACAAAAATGTTTAACTTACAAAGATCTATTTATATTGTTTTTCCGACTATTATCTCAATCAGCACAAAATTTAAGGGGAAAGAGAGAAATTAGCCAGCCTCGCCTTCCATGAAGCAAAATACTTTCTTAATAAAAACTGAGATGATTATAAAATTAGTTTAATCATTAAAAAGAATCAATGAGTAAACGTCAGAGAATCAAAAATAATAAGAAAAAAATAATAGCAAAAAAATAATTTTTTCTAGTTTTCATAATTTTTAACATAAATTTGTGCTATTAACAAAGTTTGTACCATTGTCCTCATCTTCATTGTTATATATTGATTTCAAACAATTTCCTTTGGGGCTAAATAATGGGTTTCATTTAAAGTTTTATTTAAGGCACCCATAGGCACTATTTTCATTTTAGATCCAGGTAGTCATGCTGGGAATTACTCCTTTCTTGAAGATTCTCAAGAGGTTTCTTTTCCAAAGCCCAGATTGATTTAGTTCTTTGGGCTATCTATTCTTCTTTAGACTCAAACAATGAACCCCTGGCCTCATTTCAAACCCCTGTCTCTTTCTCATTGAAAGACAAGAGAAATCAGTCATTATGTAACAGATGGCCACAGAGGTCATCAACTAATATATGTAAGTCTAGTAAAATATAAGGGTTATAGTCTAAACATTATAAAGAGAAAAAAATGTTTGTCATGTAATATATTAACATGATGTATGACTAGCTAATTCTAGTTTATTCTTTAGTAGGTGATTTAGTAAAATTCCTACTCTACTAATAGAAAATTGTGATTATATTTATTCCTCCATTGTAGAAAATAAAACCATGAAACAAATCACTTCAATTAATTAACAAAAAAAGAAAAAACTTAGAAGTCAGTAGCATTATAGTAACTTGGAATCATAATCTACAAGCCACAGTCTGTAACATAGGCCCCATAGTTTAAACCAGTCCAAGTTAATAGACATCTTAGTCTCTATATCTATGAAAAAAATTGAATTCCTCCCTCAGAACCCATGCAGGAGTTAATTAGTATAATTTTTTTTAAACAAAAAAAATAAAAATCATTAAAGAAATTGATTTCAACACTAAATTATCATACATGGGTATATACAATAAAATAAATGAACTTCGACAATCCCAATCCCCATTTGATTATCCTTTTTAATAGCCTAGGTATAATTTGATGGAAGTTTTAAGATGGGGCTATTTTTCTTATTGCCTGAATTTTGAAGAACAGGACTGGCAAGTAATTAAAGTAGAATTATCTTATAGTGTGATATTTAGTGAGAATTATAAACAGGGAAGAAAGGCAAAATGTAAGACATCTAAAGAAATCACCTTAAATGTTGGGCCATAATAATTTCCTGGGTAGATTCAGAATAGACATAAATACAATATTGGAAGCAGTAGTGAAAAATATCATTGAATAATCAAATAATTATAATTAAAATATGAGAATAAGTAATAACTCATGCATAATAGAAAAAATAGCAGAACAATTACAAAAACTAAACTTAATGGATCTAAATGTTTCTAAAAGCAGATAGATGAACACCATTCCAAAAGAAGACTTCCAGATGTGTTTCCAGCAGTGGAAGGATCGGTAGGCCAAGTGTGTGCAAGCACAAGAGGCCTACTTTGAAAGGGATTATGGTCCAAACCCCGTCAAGTATGTGAAATATTTTTTCTGGTCTAAGGTCGGATACTTTTTAGACAGGCCTCATATTAGAAATATTAGTCACGTTTTAACAATCATTAACAGGTGTCTGTGTTGAACATAATAGAATTTCTGTTTAATTCTTTGTCCAATGTTTTATTATTTATAAGCGATAAATATTATGCTTGTTAATTAAATTCTTTAACAAAACAAGTGCAACATGAAAGAAAGTGTTTTTTTAAAAAAGGAGAGAAAAATAGAAGTAAAAAAAGAGGAAAGAGAAAACAAGAATAATGAGAAAAGATTGTTGGTAGCAGGGTGAAAGTTTTCTTGAGTAACTGCTTATTTAAGTGCTTGTTCCAAACTCCTTTTTTATATTTCCTTTCATTGTTACACACTCCCTTTCCAAGGCAGTCAGCTAGCTTCGTATGCAAATCATCTGAAACCTCTATTTTGTTGATGCCGTTTAATGTTCTTGCAAATGGCAGCTCGACACATCAGATATCAATGGTACTTAGAATCGGCTAAGTACAAATCTTTGCCATCACACTTCCCTCTGATTGCATAGTGATGGGCTGGGAAGGCAGCCATTTTATTCTAATGGTCATCCACAGCCAGACAATTTCTTTATAATCAGCTAAATCATCAGATGTGCTGAGTGCTGAATAATGAATCTGTGTCTCTCTTTTACTTTAAAGAAGAGCTACTGTTACAATATTTTTGGTCTAGTTCTGGGTATGACTGCAAACATTTCAGCAATTTTACTTATACTTAGGGGTGTTAAAAATGGACCAATCACAGAGAAGAATAGATGCAAACTATATTATATAAACTGCAAGAAAAAGGACTAATTTCCACTTATCATCACACCTCTTGCTAGCAGGATACAACTCTCTGTATGTGTCTCTTTGTAAAGTTGAACAATTATTAATATTGGTATTATTATTACCACTACTACAACTGGTTCCCTGGAATTACTGCTTCTGCTGCTAAAATTTTAATTGAATCTGTTACCATCTGTTCTCCTAAAACTTTAAGTTCTAACACTATGGTAACATTTTTACAACTTTTCTGGATATTTGCTAATTAGTTCATATTGCTTAAAATGTATTCCTAACAAATCCAGTAATATATATGTGTGTGCATGTGTGTGTGCAGTGTGTGTAAAAGTTAATTTTTGAAAAAAAACAACAAGGACACAGATATAATAAGATTAAGGTGATACTGCAGCATTTCAATTAATTAAAACCTTCATCAGGGCTTATAGTTGTTGATCAATAATCACAGAATTATTAAAATGAAATTATAAGATCGTTAGTGGATGTTTCAAAATGTTTATAGCTGTAAATAACTTTTTTTTAACACATTGTTGGAATTTATTTTCCATTTTTTTGTATTAGATATATATAGACACACATCATCTATTTATGTTGCTACTACTCCCTCACTCTCTGTCTCTAGTACTGCACTCAGCACAGACCTCATTATTTTTTTTAGACATTTCATTTAAGCCAATCCCAAAACTGGTTAAACAATAGAATTTTACAGCAAAGATAATATAATGGCCATCAAGTCCTACGTTTACTGGTGAAAGTAAAATCATAAGATAACAATACAATAGCAAAGAAATTTAAACTTTACAATTAGAAACTGAACCCGATGAAATAGAAAGAACTTGACAAAACCAAGAGATAACATATTTCTGGTGGCTATGGAGAAGTTACTATGAAGATATTGAAGATTAAGAAATGCATGTCTTTATTTGCTTCATTACAGATGGCTCCCAATTTTGGATTATTTTATTAGTTTTATTAAAGTAAAATATGTTAATCTGGTTTGACTTTACAACTTTAGGCAGAATTTATTTTTAAAAGCTATCAATAACTTTAAAATATATTGGTTCTATATAAAAGCTTAACTTCAGATTTGCTTAACATCTAAAATCAACATTTAAAATTTAACATTTTATCAAAACAAAGTGGAACAGTTCAAGTTTATGTGATTTGCTTAATTACATCAGACAGATTGCAATCAATTGAAATGAAAAGTTGAATCAATTTGAAAACATTCAGGTGCTGACTTGCAAGAAAAATTTGAGTCAAAAATCAATTATGAAATTGTTTTTAGTAAAAATCTAAGAAAAAAAATGATAGAAAAAAAGAAGAAATGAATTAAAGCCTGGGTATTCATCATTTTTAAACAGCCGCCGACATGTTCAGTGCAGTTTTCAAATAATCAGCACTACTTCGTATTGAACATTATTCCATGAACGAACTCATTCAGGAAGGTGGAGAAGCTGATTGTTTTTAATGAGTGTTTTTGCCAAACAGAATACTTCCCATAACAACCAAGCCATGTTGGTAGAGATGACAAACGATTAAGAGATCTGGGATATTATTCAAATGTCAAAGGTAGTAACTAATTTCGAATTAGAAAAAGAGCAATAAAAACAATAAAAAAGATTATTTTTTATAGAAATAAGATCTTTCTAAAATACATAATACTAGATTGCAAGAGAATTTTTCTTTTTAAAGTATTTTGGAAAAGCAAATTAAAATCCAGTAAAGAAAATGGAATGGGTCACTTAAAAGTTGTCTAAAGACATTAATACAATACTTTTCCGTCTTCTTTTATCATTCAGGATTAATATTTTGGCATTTTGCTAGATTATCTTTTTCTATCCTCTCTCTCAACATCATTTGACCTCATCATCTCAATCCTATCATTCTTCTCACAAAACTTAAGTTTCTCTCACTTTTCTAAAAAACCTAAACTCTTTCAACATTTTTTCATCTGCTTCAGCACCCTACAATTTCCACATTCAAACTTCTCTTTCTTTCACCCTCAAAATCCCTCTCCTCCTTTCTTAATAATCCTTTCTCTTTAACATTTACCCTTAAACATATTCCTTTTTCAACATATTTACCTGCTCTTTATCTCCCTTAACCTTTCTCTTCTGTGTACTCCCATATACAACACTTACTTTCATAAAGACATTAACCTTTCTTTCCTCCTCTACTTGAAGTTTTATCATTTAAGTACAGTTGCCCATTAGGGATCCACAGATCATTCATTACTAAGTAAAATGCATGATATTACATGTTCAGAACAGGTGGATGACAGCACCAATAAGACTTGGTACAGAAGTAAACTTATAAGCTTTTAGTGACAATGTGATTAATAAATTAGAACTACAGTACAAATCAAAAGTGTCATGGCAGTGTATAAACAAAATAGAATTTCAAGGAAAACATGAAATGTAAAAGATTTTTTTTTAAATAGAAAAAAATTGATTATAAAGATGTTTATTGGTTTCTCATTTGTTTTAAAAAATACTAGAAGTACTGCCCGGCTTTGCCCAGATGCTGGGGACTTGCTACTAAGGTAGTTACAGAAGCCTATTACATAGGAAAGCAGTACACTATTCCAAATGTCAATTCAAATTGTAACTCATGAAATGCAAGTTCCCATTGTGCTATGCAAATTTTGGTGGTCTGAATCATTGAACTTCACAGATTTCGGTGGTTTGAATGTTTCAGTGCTCACTTTTGTGTTTATTTTGATTTGTGTTTTTTGTAATTCTAAATTTTGACCTCTTAGCAGCTATTTTTCAAGTTCAAAACCAATTAGAAAGTGCTCTCTGGGTCTAAAGATCCCCATATGTCAAATTTCAAGTCTTTAGACCCAAAATTATCAGGGTAGTTTGTTAGAGACTACAACGGTTTAATCTTTCAACTTTGATCCTGTAGCAGCTAAATTCCTGGCTCAAAACCAGTTAAGAAGCTTTTCCCCATTGGATTTTGATTTCTCAAGAATATTTCCAAGAAATAAAATATTAAACATTTTATCTTATTCTAATAAAGAATATACTACACAGAGGCTCAGATACCTTTTTTTAAAAATAACACATAGCAAATTTCCATACTTTTTAAGAAACAAACTTTTCAACATTCTTTGACATCAACAGGGCAAAATTACATATTTTCAGAAACTTTCAATAACATCTTATTCAATATGAATATCAACTAATAATGTTATCAACAAGATTTTCATGATTTATGGTGCAGGGATTTATGGGCTTTTTGATGTTATAAAATTCACATGTTAATTTTAACACATTTATCTTAAAGCATTTAATCAAGTCTATTTAATCTGTAATCTTCAATCAGTAAGCCTTCTCTTCTACCATGAGTAGAGTTAATGTTTATAAATAATTTTCCAATAATATCTTGAAATATTTTCTCACAATAAATTTCAATACAATTCGTATCTTGTTATGTAATTCATAACAAAAAACATGACCAGTTTAACACATTTTAGAAAAAATATTTCTGTGATAAAATTCCTAACATAATCAAATGCAAGTGAAAACCATAGTTACTTAGAAAGCTGAATTTAGTGTTTCATAGAATGGTATCACATGTTGACTAAAATTTATTAGCCTTTAAGGCAAGTATAAGCAACCCATGTCCTGCAAACAAATCCAGCTCGCAAAGAATTTTTGATAGTTTTTATATTGTGCACTTACTGTGTGTTACATCAAATAATTTCCTTTTTTATTGTTTTTTTTTACAGATTTAAATAGGTCTTGTTAAGGCAATGGCCTTTGGCTCCACTAATTTAAGTGAATCTATATATATTTTGCAGCTATGACCAATGAAAGCAATTTACACGGCGACTAGCACTGTCATTTTTGCCCATTTTTATTTTATTTATTCATTTTTTTTCCTCATCATTAATTCAAAATCTTTTAAAAATATTTTAGATGAAAATTATATATCTATATCATTAATTGCTAAATAATAGATAAATTCATCTCTAAAAAGTGCAATAAAATGTACATTACATAAAATAAATCCAAAGTAATTTATAGATTCCATTTCAAATAAATCTTTATATCCTACTTTGTAGAGTTTATAAAAGTACACTTTGAAAATTAAAGATTTTCGAATTAAATTTTTTACCTTAATTTTTAAAGCTTATATCAAAAGAACATTTTGTTTAAACATTTTCATGCCCTGCAAGAAATGCTTTTCTAGCTTGTAATAAATATTGGTAGGAATTCATTTTGAAATATTTGGCATATAATGGCATACTTGTACACGCTCACAATTTTCGAATATGTATCTTCTGTTCAAGCCCTGCAACCTTTCTTAAAAAAAACAAAATTTGGCTCATATGAGAAAAAATTTTGCCCATGTGTGCTCTAAAGAAACAAGTGTTTTCCAATTAATATGGGGGATCGGTTTTAAGCCAATTTGATCAAATTGGGTTATATGCATTAAAGTATTCCAATACAATAGTTATTGTTCTGTTCTGGCTTGATTAAGAAAAGTATACTATCAAAATATAAACTTAATGTAACATTTCTAGAGCCTTACATTAACATTCTAATTTGATTTTCCATTTCCAAACACTAATCCTCATGACTGTGATAATCTTTTTCACAGATAAAGAATCACATTGGAGCAGTAAAATAGGAACATATTTGTTTCAGCAATTTTATAACTTAATGGCAAACACAACAACTACATAATTAATTCATTTCTAAAACAAAAAGATCCAACTAAATACATTCTCTTGGCTTTTAATTATTTATAACCTAAGATAAAAATAATGATCTATCTAAAAAAATAAATATTTCAAGTCTAACTTTTTAGAACACATTACAAAAAATCAAAAATAAATAAAAGATATATATATACAAGCAGAACCTGTGGAAATTTCAATAATAATTCTTTTTTAAAATGTATTACATTTTTTTTAAACTTACACAACAATAAATCCTCTTAAGAACTTGACTTATAAAACAAAATTGACAAAGAGACAATTTGAAACCTTAACTTTAAAACAACCATGTTTTTTTTAAGGATTTAATTAACTTTATAGTAGAGAGTCATTAAAGGAAGAAAATTTATTCCTCTCTAATTACTGTTTGTGATAATTGTTATTCGTGATGCCATACGTACATACAAGCAGATATAGATACATTATTTAGTTGGTGAAAGGCTAATTTGATCATCTAATTAAATTAATTCACATAACGCTCTGATGAAAGGTAAATTCCGTAGAACATGGGAATAGTGCCATGGAACTAAGTTATATGTTCTTCAAAATCAACATTTAATCATAGCATAGTGTGTGTGTGCGCGCGCGTGCATATAACTTATTTTCAAGGAGCACAACAGAACCCTTCGGCCTCCCTGAGTTGCTCTAGGCTTGACCTAGATATTTTCTCTCTGATATTTTGCCTCCATTTCTGACCCATTAGAAACAAATTGAAGCAAAAAGCACAAAAAAAGGAAATAATAAAATGACTTAGAGCCACAAAGCCTGTTAAGGGTCTGTGAAAAATTCTGCCATTCCTTATCAGGAGGATCATACAGCAGTAGAACACACTATGTCTGGCATTCTAGAAAGATATCAAATCAAACATTACTATAATGAATTTAATCATGAAATTTGAATAAAAATCAACTGAATTTTATCACGAGAAAAAAATATCATTACTAAATTGCTTATATTGGTTTAAACTGTGAGCATGTTAACTATCAGAATTATTAGAAGAATTTCAATTGCTGATTAACAAACTTCTTTTCAATTCCACTTATAACCATTATATTGATAAGAGCCCTCAAAATTAATTTCACTTTGTTTAACATTGATGTCACTATCATAAGGATTTCCTGTTTATGCTTTTTGTTTAAAATACTGATAAATGCTTAAAGTTTACCATTAATAAAAACATGTCTTTCCTAATGAAACCAAAAAACCAAGAAGAGCATTTAAAATCAATTAACCATGAAAATAACTAGAGCATAATTATCATTAAGACTAGATTTGAGTTTCTTTCTTTAAATAAATATAAACTTTTATAGTTATCTAATGCCTCGCCATTTAGTAAATTTTTTACCCTTAACTGATTAACTAGAGTTGTAGTTAGAGCAACCACAGATCAAACATGAACCTCAAGACAATCGGTGTAAACACTAATGAGTTGCTTGGGGTCACATGATAAGTGTTTTGTATATATACTTCAGAGAGTAGCAAAATCGGAAAGTTTATTAGTAATATAAATAAAGTATTAGTTCAAGTAACAGTATAAGAGTAAAATCAAAGCTCATGTTTATAATTCTGAAAAAGGGTTAAGTAATTCCTAGTCAAATTAAATTAATATGCTGAACTAAAATTAATAGTAGTGACAAGTATTCAACTCTATAACAGTGTTATTAGTTAATTCACAGTTCTAATAGCTTGATTTAAGGTAGCAACTATTTTTAACATAGGCTAAATATCAACAGTGTATCTATTATATTATATTTATTTCATTTAATAATTTTTTATTGACATAGTTATTTGCACTCTCATTCTATTCAATAAAAATATGAATAAAGTAAATGACTGAAGATTATTTTTTAACCCAAAGTCCATGAATGAACATGATATTTTCATATAATAAAAAGGCAACACTAAATAGCCTTGCTAATAAGATTAAAAAAATTCAATCTGATGAAAATTTTATCAGCCTATGAGGATTTGTTTACATTCCTTGGTTTAGCCAACTCCTTATATTTTCAAGTGGGTTAGTTATGGAAAAACAAGTTGGATATAACCACATATAGCGCTTACTCTGGGTTTTCTAATTATTATTTTAGCTGGAAAGTCATTTAACTTGGCCAAATAATTGACAGCGTTACTATTTACTACTGATATTTGTACTTTTGCTATCTTTTTTCAATAGTAACTAAATTATCAAGGCCAAAAATTAATGAATTTTTTCACAAAAAGTAAAAGTAAGAAAAACAAACTCCAATTTGTTGAATTAACTGAAATAAACTATTCAATTATCATTCATTGAAGACAGAATATTCCAATTCATGAAAAAAGTTTCCATTGTTGTTGATTCAGAATATTCATCACATCAATGAAATAAACTGAAATATATTTCAAAGATGTAAAGTATGCAAGAACTGAAGAGATATTTTTAGATTATGAAAAATTATTTATAAGAATCAAATATTCATAGTCATTTAATGATACAAAGTCAATTGTACATTTCATGTGACAGGTGAATGGAATTAGGCACTAGAAGTATTGGAAGTTTTGGGGCCAATCAGAATTCAAATCTATTGAGTTTATCCAATTTCTAATTTAGTAATTTTTCAGTTAAAATTTATTAAGTACAAATTTTGTTTTACTTGTTTAAATTTTATCCTACTTCATCTTTAACAAATAAAATATTTTCTGGGTAGCTAACTTTAAAAAATCAATTCTTATTGCTTCATCTTTTGAACATTCTTTCATAATTGAAACCTCTCACCTCTAATATAATCTACTATTTAATCTAAATGTATCATTAACAAATGCTTTTTTTTTTCAAAAACCTTTCCTGCAAAGGAGCAAGGTACTATTACATGAATTGAAATTAAATTAGAATGATAGTAGCAATAACAAGATTGTTATATGAATTATTAAAAAAAATCAAATTATTGTGCTACTAATTTCATTTGATGTTTGTATTCACGAGCAGTGAAATAGTGACCTCTGGAATAAAGAAATAAATAAGAGGGAAAGAGAAGTTCACTTAAATGTAGAAGAATTTAAAACCATTTCAATCATAAAGATGAGAAAAAAAAAGTGAATATTTGTGCATTCTGAATTTTTCCTAAATCTAAAAGATGATGATGATGCTAAATTTTTTAGGTAACTATGTCAGATCTTTACAGGTATTTCTCTATGCAATGAGGATTTCTCAGTGGTGCTTGCTTTTTTTCAATTTGAGACTAGTTGCACCAAGTTACATGATACTATTAGTAGTAAACTAATCGAGACCTAAATGATTAAAAAGGTCAAGCTGTTTTTTCATGATCATTAGTGCAAACTGAATATAAACTAACTTGGCTTGAATTTAAATTAAGTTTGTCAATGACATTATCAGGATTATCGACAATTAAGCTAATAGCTTTGGTTCGTTTAGCCCTCCAATAAAATTGTCTGTAAAAAGCATTCAAGAAACTAACTTTCTCTAGGCTTTATCACTGTATAAATAATCAAGGAAATAAACAACTGAAGAGATAAAATAAATACTGAAGAGAAATTGACAGTTTAAAGAAAAAGAAAAAAAGATTATTTTCCCAGGTGAAAAGATTTTAAAATAAATAAGTTAAAAAAAAAAAAAAGTTTTAGAATTTCTTTGTCTTTGCTAAAGTTTTTGATTTGTTTAGATACTAAAAGTACTTTAGAAAAAAAAAAGTGGTATCAATAGAATCTAACAATACCAATTTTCTATTTAAAATTTTTCATTACCCCATTTTGAAGTTCTTGAGATTGCTTTTTTATGTTTACATTACGAAATGTAATGGTACATAAATTTTATCAAATAAATTAAATAAAAATTTAAAACAGCATAGAATTCTATATTGGCTTTATTTAGCAATGCTCATAAAAAAATCAGATCAATTCAATTTTTTCTATAAAATTAAAACGATTTTTTAAAATAAAAATTGATTGTACAATTTGGTTTTTAAATCATTACAAAAACATAATTCTTTAAAAATAGAAAATTTACATTTTCCAGGTCAATTTTTTTGTCTTGTTCAAAAATTATATCTAAAAAGTTCCACCAGATAGTAAATGTAACAATTTCATAGATGCCAAATTTTGTAACTGTTTTCCTAATAAAAGTGAATATTAAAAAATGGTTAAAACTATTATTTGAGGCTAAGTTTTAACTTTATCTGAAAAATAGTAGCATAATTATCATCAGTAGAAAAAAGTAGAATTGTATTACACATCTAATTAATTTGTATTACATCTTAAACATTGAACTTCAATTGAAATTTAAAATACATACATTTTTCAGATAATATACTGGGAAAGATATGAATTTGCTATTAATTCCCAGTTATGGATACAATAGGATGATCACTTTTTTTCTCTATAATTTATCATAGAAAGAAGAAAAGAAATAACTTATTAAGAAAAAATATATATATTAATATATTATGTTATAAAGATAACAAAAACATTATTATTCTATAAACCCATATGCTGTGCGTTTCACTGTTTAAATAGTTCTTCAGTGGGTAGCTTTAAGCTTTATTGATAACGAAA
The DNA here is from genome assembly GCA_036873565.1 of Xipholeptos notoides. Taxonomy (NCBI): domain Eukaryota; kingdom Metazoa; phylum Mollusca; class Cephalopoda; family Idiosepiidae; genus Xipholeptos; species Xipholeptos notoides. The sequence goes on from JAYKTE010846859.1 coordinate 16,746, forward strand.
AGAATTAACTCATTCTTTATATACAATTATATTCCCTGCAATTCAAATTTGAATTTGAATTGCAGCGGATAAAATAAAAGACTATAAAACAATAATGTATTTGTTATCTTTATGACATAATACATATCCTCTTAATTGACAGTGAGGTTGGAGCAGTGGGAAAAGCTTGGCCTTTGGATACGTAGTACACGAGCTCAAATCCTAGTGAAAACCATTGCATTTACTTTCAGCTGTCTCGGGCAGATGAGGCTCATTAACTCGGGAGAGTAGCTCATCTAGG
>JAYKTE010847969.1:0-17025 GCA_036873565.1 Xipholeptos notoides
ATATATCTTTGTGTCCAATCACAGCTCTATGACAAACTTGTTATAAAAACCACAATGAATAAGTCCAGACGTGATAACGTATGTGACGTCAATAGAGAATTTCAAAGAATTGGAAAGCTTAAATGAAGATCTTGTTTTTTAATTACTTGTGCCAATCTAACAACATCAGCTTTGACCTTGTTGTACGTGATTGCCTTTTATCCAGGCACGGGTGCTTTCTGAGATTACTGGCATCAATCAATCAATACATTATTCCGCTGTGTCCACTGACCTCAACACATTATTGAAAGGACGGCATTAAGCCAATTACTGGTTATGGCACAAGGCCAGACACGAAGAGAGCCCACATCACTTCGAATCGCCTCATTAATTTTCATAGCGACGTGCGATCAGGTTATTTATTACTTTGTTTGTATTTGACTTAACAAGACTAAATCGAGTTCAAGTGATTGGATCAGAGAGGCTACAAGTCATTCCTCTTTCGGGGAAGTCCACTCCGTACTACGTGAGTTCGAATCCCAGCCGTTTTGTTTGCGTTCATATTTGGACTAATACCCTTGTGAAAAGTATGAATACTTCAAATTCCCTCCAACTATGGGTTAATAGTCCACATAGTGTCATAAAAAAAGAACTAAGCGTGGACAAAAAATAACGTTTACCAACAATTATTGTTCCCGACATTAAATGACCTAAAATGGTTGATATGCTGTTAACCAAATCAATCAATTAATCCAAACTCGGGACTGAATACTTTTTAAATCCACCATTTGTTTTTATTTTGCGTTCGAACTTAGTGTGGTAACTTCTAGTAATCAGGTTGATATGCCGTAAAACAAACGACCTACTCCTATCAATAACTTTATCTAGCAGAACTTTTGGAAATTCTAAAGTAGTTTAAATATCAGAAAGTAAATTTAACATTCTTAAATTTTTAACAAATCCTGAGAAATAGTTCAAAACTGCAAATTAATTTCTTAGGAAATTTTTTTGGAGTTGTCATCATAATAAAAAAAAACTTACCGCCTCCTCTCAACATGACTCTTTTTTTTAATTATAAAATAAAATAGCCAATTTGAAACCGTAAATTGTTTTGAAAATGTTTGAAAACGAAATGGTTTCAATGAATTTTAAAAATTAAAGAGTTACTTTAAAGGGAGGCACGGTCTTTGCTTTTGATATAAGTGTGACACCAAATAACGAATACACGCGCTATCCTATTAATAAATAGATAAACGTTTTTGATGGACATTCAATGATATTGTGCGATTCCTTCATCGTATTATCCTATTCATTGATTAGGTTATGTACGGATATGCCTTGGCAGTTTACTATTTGACTAACTGATCTAATATTTCTTCTAGTTTAGAGTGTTTGAAACAACAAGGTTGTTTATGGTTGTGTCTGGCATCTTATTGTTGCTTATAAATCTTTTTCGGTAAGTTGAGCTGACAGCATAGTTTAGTTCGTTTATCAAGGAGTTTCAATAGCCTTTTTTATGATAGTGAATAAATCCTTGTTCGGATAAATACAAATGAATATTTATAACTTGCTTGAAGCATCATGATAAGGTTTAGATAATTAATACAGGTTAGAATAAGGCATCACTGATAAATTTAATTGAAATGATTAACAAGGTTTTCAGTTTATAATTGTTCAGTGAATGTGCGATATTCCTGGTTAGATTTGTCCTGTGGACTATTGAAAATCATTTTTCATACCTTTCCCAAGAGTATTAGTCCAAATATATGAACGCAAACAGAAAGCCTGGGATTCGAACTCGCGAACTACGATCTCGAGGTCCAACTGCCTATCCACTGGCCTAAGTGAACTTCACGGCAGAAAAACTAGTTTTAGATTCATTTATTTTATCTACCATTGTGAAAGAGAAATATTGTTTGTCGATAATATTTTTAGTGTAGCTGTCTTCTAGGTTTAGAGTGTGACTACCTCCTTTATCTTATCTTCTCCCTCACTTGCTCACCTTTTTAATTGTATGTGTTCGCTGGGCATATATTATGGGGATTGGGGAGGGATCCGTGTCTCACCGGTTTGTGAGACTGGCTGAGGATAGAGTAAACATTTCGAAATCCTAAAAAGGCTGTAAGGGATGAGTTCTTAGTACTTAGTCTGTCTTAAGTCGCACATGGTTGTTTGCCGGGACTTTCATTCGGGTCGCCTTCGTCGATGTTCGTTGGAGAAGACTGGGGCTGGCCCCGAAGAAATCTTTACCTTATTGCGTTGCTTTCTTTACCACTGTCCCTTTCTTCCTCGGTGGGTTGATGACGAATTTATTCTCCATCTCTATGTTGCTGTTCCAGTGGCCAGAAAATCAGAAATTATTTAACAACACAGCGATGGAGATATTGGTTAACCATCTTTATTCGTCTCCCGTCCACTTATCGTCCCTTGTTCACGTGACATCCTTTTTAAATGGCCAGTTAGTCATAATCCGTGAGAAGCCGAGAAGTACCGAGGCCTGACGAACGGACTTGCATCCCTAATAATAAAACATTCAGGTCAGCCAAACTGTGAAAGAGTTTTCCACAAAATTTTGTACATCTGATCAATTTTATTTCCAAAGATTCAACACTCTACCCGGTCATGATTAACAGAACAAGAGCAGGCTCCTCCCACGATTTAAATAAAGGGTTAAGTTAAACATTCTGTGACTCCTGATTAGTTCGATCACCTGAAGACGGCCGTAGGGTTCATCAGCCGAAACATTGTGAATATAACAATGATAAGGATTAGGACAGAGCAGTCCGAAAAATAGTTGTATAAGATTGAAAAGTAAAATACATAATATATTTCTACGAATTATTTGATAGGTTTAAAAATAATAGCAAAACTGAAACTTTATCTTCAAAACAATTCAAAAATGAATTTCTAAAAATACGAGACAAGAACAATATATTTTGGGTGTAAATAGTCTGTTAAGAACAAAAAAAAAGATTAAATGTGATCTCTTCGGAAAGAATAGAAAAATAATGGAATTAAAAGAATATTCTGATGTCTGAAATGACAGATAAAGAACGTTATTGATCGAGAAATTAATATTTTTATATTCGCTATTTTGAGGGGGTTAGGTTGGGTGGATGATGGAAGGAGAGGTTGTTTTTTAGTAAAATATTTGATTAAATTATGAAGTAAAATAAGCAAAAAGCAGAAGAGGACTTCCACAGAACATAAAGTTAAGACTTCATTAGAAATTGTTTATGTAATATAGTTGACGCTCACCACGTATATTCAGGGCTAAATAAATGGTACTTTCACCAGACCCGAAAGCTTGTAGATCGATTACAGAAAGTCTTGGAAATTTTAAAATGTTTACAAACTTTTCGGAAAACCTAATATACACATAACAGGTGGTCCGAAAATTTTGTAAACATTGATAATTATCTTTCTTTATCTTGAAAAATAGTTTTTGTTGTTTTTCTTATTACTTGGCGAGTAATAAAATTTCAAAGTGTTTACGAATTTTCTCTGACAACCTAATATATATAATGGTTGTCCCAAAAGTTTGTAAGCACTGATGCTTTTTATTTTGGGAAATAATTTTTTTGTGTTTTTATGTAAAATTTCAAAGTTTTTGCGAACATTTGGGACAACCTAAAATATATAATCGGTTGTCACAAAAGTTCGTAAACACTGATTTTCGATCTTTTTATACTAGTCTTACAAATATTTTATTTTATTCAGCTCATAAACAAGTAGCGTAGCAACTGTTTGCCGCCCGGGCCGTCGTCAGATTCCCCCCCGAACTCTGGCTGATTATAATCTGTTAAGAATTTTTAAAATGCCCTCAAAATATTTATTTCCATATATATTGGGCAGATTAGGCTCATTAACTCGGGACAGTGACTAATCTAGGTGTAAGGATATCACTGATTCCAAAAAAACGGGGAGATGAAACCCGTCAACTTAATGAGAGTAACTCATCTAGCTGAAGGTTAACAATGATTACAAAAGCCAAGGGATATAAGCACGTAAAACTGGCCTTGTACCTAACTTTGCTTAGTGCTTGACCAATTAGATATAACTTCTCTCTTTTCCTCTAAATATATTCATGCATATACACTGGGTGTAATAAGTGTCCGATACAAAGCAAAAGGTTAATTTATTTTCATAACACGAAAACAAAAACAAAAACAAAAACAAAAACCAAATTCTATTCTAATGTATTTTTGTAAGATGAAGATACAAGATTTCTATTTATCATACAAAAATACATGAGAATAGCACTTGTTTTATTGTTTTTTGTTTCCGTGTAATAAAGGTAAATCAACTTTTTGCTTTGAATCGAATATTTATTGCACCCACTCTGTGTTTCTGTGCATGTATAGGCGTATTTGCGTATGTTTGTGGGAAGTTGGTCTGTTAGGCGTGTTATGTTATGTTATGTTATGTTATGTGTTCTAAGTGACTGAGTTTGATTAAATACTTCTAATGTATCTTGCCCTGAGAATGTCTGACTAATGTCTTAGCGCTAAAAACAGGAAATAAATAGAAAACGTGTGCAGAGCGAAGCTGGAATAGAATTATATTCGGTAAAATACCATTTTTCTGCCTTTGGCCTCTTTTGCAATTAAAGCAAATATGTCGCCCAAATTTTCAAAACCAACCAAAAAAAAAAAAAAAAAATAGGGGAAAATTAAAAATAAAAACGAAGAATATGATATAAAAATAAAAACACTGTCGAAACAGCTTGTGGACCAAAAAAAGAAGAAAAAAAAAACAAAACACAAAATCATCAAAAAAAAAAAAACACAAAAAGGCGAAACAAATTAATCCATTAATATATGATTAAGTGATTCTTCTGGAAGCTTTCGAAATCCCAATGCTAGACACATAATTATTTAGCAAACATTCTATACAAGTTGTATTTACCCTTTTTTAAAATGTCGTATTTTTCAAGTAAATGGATAAACTATTTTGTACTTAATATGAAGTCAATGAAAGCCCTTGACATTGACATGGACCCCTGGCATCAAGGGGAAGTCCACTAGGGTCAGGGAATAGACAGTCGGATTTCGGAATCGTAGTACGCGAGTTCGAGTCTCAGTCGTTCCTTTTGCATTCATAGATGGACGTAGTATACTGTCTTCCAAGAGAAATTAAATACTGACTAAAAGGTTATCTTTCTTTGTGAATTGGACCAATACACTTGGGAAAGGTATATATCCCAACATTCCCCCCAGCTATAGGTTAAATAGTGGATATTGTGTTATTCAAAAAACTAAGCGTGAACAAAAAAGTTTACCAAATGCCATTGTTCCCGGAAATAAATGACATAAAAAGGTTGATATGCTGTAAAACACAGAGCAAACAAACAAACAAACTAGGCATCAAACCGCATCGGATTGAAAAGCATACTCTACACGCAGTTTCAGGTTGGTGAGGAAAATAGATAGGGCAGGTGAAGGAAAGGAGCTCCTCAACTTGCAGACTAACAGCAGCACATACTGACACACTGGTGACATACGCATGCAACACTTGTGGCAGGGATTGCCACTCCTGCATCGGCCTTTTCAGTCATGGAATGCGATACCCAGACTAAATGCAGTATGATGGTTATCTTTTATACATGGTCAGTCATGACCGATGGAGGCCTAATAATAATAATGAGGAGTAAGAGGGCTTGCAGTTACAGAGTGCAAGGTATATTCGAAGGCCAGAGGAGACTGATTATCACTCTGCCTTCAGGAATCACCCACCACCTGCCGTTGGAAGAGTTGGAAGACTCTGTTAATGGTGGGTGTGAGAAGTGGACGCAGAGTGATGAACACCCAAGGGATGTTGCATCAAACATTATTTGACTGGAATGGCACGGAACCTGCTGGAACTCAAAGGAGACTTGTGGCCACTCTGACCTCAGAAAAAATACTGATTGTTGGGTGCGGAAGCGCTTGATGATTGGTATGAGATTGATATCCCAAATAATATTAATAATAATTACGATTAAAATAATATTGATATCAATACAGTGATACTGATTACAATAGGAACACTATGGACCATACCAAAATATCTTGGATGAAGACTACAATAAATCGGTATCAAAGGGAAACTACACCTCCTACAGTCTACCGCACTCGTGAGGACAGCTGACATAATCAGTAAAGTAATAGGCCAAAAAAAGAAAAAGGGAACTGAGTTAAAAAAAAAAACACTAAAAAAACCACTAAATGAACCGCCTCTTTTTTTCATTGCTTTCAAAGCAATTTTAAGGAATTTTTTTGAAATCTAGAGAATACATTCAAATTCGTTTGAATGTCTACTTCAGCTTTTTCCAAACCAAATTTACAGTAGAAATTATTTTTTTAATAATAAAAAATATTATGAGTTGGTTTTCTTCATGAACCACCAAAATATCATTGTGGACCATCAATTTGATTTATTTTGCCTGTGGACTCCAGAAATATATCACAGACACCTAGGTTCTATATCGACCCCGGTTGAGAACCCTTTTAAAATAGAAGTACAATTTTTAATAGCGGATACCAATATGAGTTGGTTTTCTTCGTAGACAACCAAAATATGATTGTGAACTAATTTGTTAAATTTTTCTTGTGGATCCCTGCAAATATTTCATGGAACACCCCTAGAGTCCATGTGAACCTCAGTTGAGAAGCTCTGCTCTAGATAAAGATACACCCACTTTTTTCATGAGTTATTCATGTCTATTCGTAGTTTGTGGCTTGCCGATATATTCAAAGATTGGCACACTGTATTTCTTCGCATTGAATAATACAATATAATAGTGAAACGTTTTCAAAATAATTTAATTTGCTGCTAAAAAAGAAGCTAAACATTCCAATCCACAACGAGTCGATGTGAGCTGATAATAAAAAAGCAGGTCATGTTTACACGCATATTGAAATTCTATATGTTGTTAATTAAAAAGTATAATAATAAATTTCTAGCTTCCCGAAACTATTTCCAGTTAATGTAATTGGTTTCACTAAAATAGTGAATTTCGTTTTGTATTGAATTTGGCTTTTTGCCTTTCAGATACACATGCATTTATTTTTGGTAGAATTGGTCCAATGTAAATGCAAAATAGAATGAAATAAATTACAAATATTGCAATTTCCAATGAAGAAATTACAAGTAAAAAAATCAAACAAACAAAATGAAAAGCAAACTAACAAAAAAAGGCTAGAAGTAAATACAATAACTATTAACTGAAACAAGATACCTAGTGCATGGGATCAATCTCAGGCCTTGGGTATTGAAATTGACAAATATTCGTATTTATACTTGTCATATATATATATATATATATATATATATATATATACATACAATGTGTGCAATAAGAATCCGATACAAAGCAAAAAGTTGATTTATTTTTATTTCACGAAAACAAAAGCAATAACAAAGTGTTATTCTAATGTATTGTTGTGTGATAAATATACGAAATTTTTGTTTATCCCACAAAAATACATTAGAATGGCACTTTGTTATTGTTTTTTTTTAAGTGTAATGAAAATAGATAAAACTTTTTGCTTTGTATCGGATACTTAATGCACCCACTGTATACATACAAAAAAGACGAAAGAATACGTGGAAAAGAAGAAAAAAAAGAAGTGAAAATACATCTTGTTTATATACACGGTGGCCATAAAAAATTAAAAACATTCTTTAATTTCAAATATTCATATGATTTACTGAGTTCATAACCTTACGAGTTTGGTGCGAACATTTACAGAAAATAACAAAACTTCACGTGTCATATGGTTTTAGGGTATAGGCTATTACTAGGTACTCATAGGATCTAAATTATTTTAAGAACGTTTAAAATCAAGGAGTGTTTTATGACCACGCTGTATATATATTGGAAGAATAAAATCTTAACTTATATTGGTAGCATTTTCTTTTTTTCTTTCGTGGAAAGGTATAAGGTTGTTGGTAACTGGTTTTATTCACTTGTTAATACTAATCATGATATATACGTAACGTTAACTTCATGCGTAAAAATATTATCCTCTGTTGTTTGTTTCTCCGGAGAGCCCAAAAATGTGTAGCTGATATATTCTTCTTTCCTTTAGGAACGATGTGTTTTTTATCTTGTCTTTTTTTTTCTTAATCTTGGAAGAAGAAATTCGGATATTTTATTAAAGATATTGAATTTATTTGGGAAGAAGCCATTTCTATATTGATAACATATTGAAGAGAGACTGACCTTTTTATCACCGGGAAGGAAGAGAGAGGCTGGAAAATCATCTTATGGATTTGTATAAAATGAGTTGTATGTATGTTTATGACAGTAGCTTGGCAAACGGGGGGATGGTGAGTGGGGCGGCAAGTATCAGGAAGGCAGAATTTTGCGAAGGTAAAAATAAGAAAAAAAAAAAAAAAAAAAAAGCCAGTTAATTCAATATAACACATTTTTAAATAATTTGCATTATACGTTTTTTTTTTAAAGACTTTGGTTTTCTTTGACAATGATTACTGTATAAGTATACGGGTCCTGTAATAAGAGGAAGATCTAGGAATGATGAGAGAGAGAGAGAGAGAGAGAGAGAGAGAGTTTTTATATTTCAATTTAATAAATTAAAATAATTGCCAAACAATTATTTTTGTTGTTTCTATGTAAAACATATTTCAGTCTGATGAGACCGACTCGAAAGATGCAGAGGAACGAGAATTGAAGTTCAATATCTATTTTATTTACTGAGTTATGTTGCTTAGAGTAGATGTTTACATAGTAAACCATACCCAATACTCCTTTCAAACAAAGATCTTCAATTCTCATTTATTTAGTGTTTAAACGATGGTTTATAAACAAAGTGTCGAAGGAGAAAAAATAATTTCAAATATACGTATAAGAACATTAAAATAGGAATAATAATATGATTGTAATTATAGAACATAATTTTTATTTTCTATGAATTACTTGTAGATAATCAATATCCAATGTTATGTTCCTTTGGAAAAAAAAAACGATGACCCCCCCCCCTCCCTTTTTTTTCTTTTTTTTTTTGGAAAAAATTATCCTCTTTTGAAAACATTAATTTCTACACAAAGCTAAGAATTAAGAATTAAGAAATTTATATCATGAAAAGGATGAAAAAATATCCCTACGATTTTCTCAGAATGCAAAACAAATAGATTGACTGAAAAAGTAAAGCAATTACAGCAATGAAATGTAAAGTATTAAAAGAATACAATCTAACTGGAACAATAATGGAAGATCAATCAAAGTTGGCTGGAGTTATCTGAAAATGAATTCAATTAAGAAAAAAGACGTGCCTTGTTTTTTTTTAACCTAGTTTCATTTGTATTTATTTTGAAATTCTTAATCTCTGTAATAAATTATTTACCGGCTGTTGTCCTCATCTTTGTATTTATTTAGGAATTATTTGAGATGAGAGTTCTTAATCTATGTATTAAATTATTTGCGGACTGTTGTCCCCATCTTCGTATTTATATGGAAATTCTATTAGATGAGACTTCTTAATCTATGAATTAATTCATCTTTGTATATATCTGGGAATTCTTTGAGATGAGGCCTCTTAATCTATGCATTAATTTATTTGCGGACTGTTGTCCTCATCTTCCATAATTGTTCTTTCACTTCTTTGAGATAAGGCTTCTTAATCTATGTATTAATTTTTGGAGGCAGATCCTTATATATACATATATATATATATATATATATATGTGTGTGTGTGTGTGTCCGTGTGTGTGTGGGGGGGGTATGCGTGTGTGTTACCTCCTTTTGTTATTTATATTTTTTTCACATACTTTTTTAACCATACAAGGGCGTTTCGGATGTGGTCTTTAATTTCCTTTTGTTTCTTATTCGTATATCTGTAATTTTGTTAGGGATGTGAAGCGGTTCTTTAGACCTCAGGATTTCTCAGTTTGTTTCGGAGGATGACGTAGCCGGCTACATAAAGGGACGTCAAGTTGGGTAATGGGAGAGAAGTCAACATGAAGGCAATAAAAATGGAATTAAATCTCCAGCCCTTTTGTTATTAAATAATCTCTGATCTCCAACCCAACGGAAGAGTAACATAGAGATGGAGAATAGATTCGATGATCCACCAAGGCGTAATGGTAATATAAGAACTCAGTAAGATCAGATTTTTTCAGGGTCGGCCAAAGACTTCCACCATCGATGAAGGAAGGCGCCCGAATAAATGACTCGGACAGCCTTGTGCGATACGAGAAAGTCTGTAAGCATGAAGAACCCATCCCTTACAGACTTTCTTGAATTTCTAAGTGTGTTACCCTGTCCCCGGCTAGTCTCACTATCCCGCGAGACACGAATCTTCCCCCACCCCGTAAAATATGTGCGTTGTTGTACATATTGATCACCCATTTCCAGTAGTTTTAATCAGGAACAATTAATTATGGAAACTTAAATCTAACCTGTATCGTTTCATCTTTCAATATTTATGGTTATTGAATCTCATGAGTTTCGTCATAATATTGGCAACAGACTCTTATCAATTAAAATTGTGTGACAGTCAATACGTGACATACGACTGACAGAAAATATGTTGTTAGTCAAACTGTATCATTCTCTGTTCAGTAAGTGTGGCTTAAAACAATACAAGAAGTCAGTAACAGTGGCCTAAAACAAAAGGCTTATGATAAAGTCATTTTACCGCAATGTTTCGTGTGTTATTGTTGGGAGATCTCAAATCAATCACTAGGCACTTTCGCACCTAGAAACCAGTGGGTTTTACTGGAATCAGAGTGACAACAGGTCTCCCCTGATTTCCAGCAGGTTCCGAGCCATTCCAGTCAAAGACTGTATGGTGCAACAACACTTTGTGTTTTCACCCCTCTGCGTCCACTTCGCACACCCGCCATCAACAGAGCCTTCCCACTCCACCCACGCCCGATGTTGATTCCTGAATGCGAAGTGAGAATAAATCTACTCTGGTACTCCACATTATCATTATTATGATTATTATCATTAATATTATAATTGTTATTATTATTATTATTATTTGAGATCTCACACCAATCACCAGGCGCTCGTGCACCCGGTAACCAATGGTTTTCACTGGAGTCAGAGTGACAACATGTCTCCTCTGAGTTCCAGCAGTTATTATTATTATTTATTATTATTTATTATTATTTATTATTATAATTATTATTATTAGATCTCACACTAATCACCAGGTGCTTAAGCACCCAGCAAACACTGTTTTTATTGGAGTGACAAGTCTTCTCTGGTATGGAGTAAGACAACAAACAAACTACATATGAAATTCATATTAATAATATTTCCACATAATAGTCCATCAACCTAGTGTTTAAACTTTTTCCATCCCATTGGGCACAGAATATTTTTTCCCAGTCAGATTTTTTGGTTTGTTAAATTTTTATGTTTGACAGCATATCAATCCTTTTTAGGCCATTTATTTCCAATCATTGTTGATAAACGTTCTTTGTCCATGCGTAGTTTTTAATAACATAGTATGCACTGTTTTAATCCATAGCTGGAAGGTATGTGTGGAGTCATACGCTTTCCCAAGGGAAGTCCAAATAAGTCCAAATGTGAACGTAATCGTAACGACTGGGGTTTGAACTCGCGTATTAAGATTCCGAAATCCAGCAGCCCAACAACTGCCCCAAGTGGATCTTCCCGTCAAATTTTTACTTGTTTGTTATGTTTGTTTATTTGGTGGTATTCCATAGTATATCAGCAATTTTAGGTCATTTAATGTCGAGAACAATTATTTTTGGTAAACGTAATTGGTTGTCCACAATTAGTTTTTTACTTGTTTGTTATACATATTGACAGACATGACATGTCAGATAAGAAAAATAAACTGTGTTTCATATTTTAAGTTTATTTTCTCATCATTCAAGAAGAGAGGCCTTCGTTATTGTTACTTCAAGCTGGTTGAATATTTCGCGTGTGAAGAGGCTTTTAAAACCTCAGTTTTGTCATTTATATTGATTGGAATTCAATTGGAAAGTGTTTGGCTGTAAACATATATTCTAAAATTTAAAGTATCCTAAGCTGTAACCTTGATAAGCATATACGGTGGGCGAAATAAGTATCTGAAGCAAAGCAAAATGTTGATTTATGTTTTTTACACAAACACAAAACTATAATAAACTGCAATTCTATTGTATTTTTTATGGTAAATACAAATCTAATATCAAAAATTTTATATAATTATGCATTTACTAGATAATTACATAATTTTGTTTTAGTATGATAAAAATAGATAAACTGTTTGCCTTGTATCGGATACTTATTGCACACACTGTATCTCCTTTGTCGAGCACTAACCCAAGTTAGGTACAATGCCAGTTTTACGACCTCATTATATCCCTGAGCTTTTTGTAATCAGTGTTGTGCTTTACCCCATTGCCTTAATTTCATTAAGTTAATAAGTCTCATCCACCCAGGTTTTTGGAATTACCTAAAAGAGTTACTCTGCCGATTTAACGTTCCACATCTGTTTGGGATAGCTGAAAGAGAATGTAGTGGGTTGACCAACTCGCGTAATACGATTCTAAAGTCCAACATATATTAACAGAATAGATTCAATGATTTCTTAAAACACATTTCTTTATTAATTCCAAACGTTATGTCTAGGTATAATATATACTTGGTCTAGCAGCAAAAAAAATTAGACCCAAGGCTAGTTTTACGTGCTCATTACATATCAGGACTTTTTGGAATCTGTGTTGTCCTTTAACTACACGAATTACTCTCATTGAGTTGACAGATCTCATCCACCCAGGTTTTTAAATTAGTTTTAGTTGCACCTATGTAAGAATAAGGAGGATACAAGCTAATCACTCATTTATGGCTGGTTGGTTTGCCGAGTTCGCCTCGTCTAACTATGGAAATTTCAAGTGATATATAATGTGTGGGAATTTGGGTTTTGGACCAAAGGGATAAGATAACTCGAGTGGTGAACAAGTAAGAACAACATTAAGGAACACCAATGAATGATTCCTCCCTCCGTGTCTTCGTGTTCGGTCACCTTTTTTTTCAACCATGGCCCTACAAAGCCAAGAAGGACGTAGAAAAATCTCTCACTCGACTTTCGAAGGGCTTCCAGGGCTTCCATGATAAATTGTGACAATTCCGATGTACTCTAATAGAAGTCCAAATTTAATTTAAATAAAACAATCGTCCATGTTTCATCTCAGAAGCTCGAACAATTCCAATGTACGCCATTGGACTTCTATAAGTCCAAATTTAATTTAAATAAAACAACCTCTTATATCTCATCTAAGAAATTCGAACAATTCCAGTGTATGTGAATATAAGTCTAAATATAATTCAAATGAAACAATGTTTCAAGTTTTATCTCTGTCTCAGAAATTCAGACAATTCCAATGTATGCGAATAGAAATCCAAATGTAATTTAAATAAAACAATCTTTCATGCCTCATATCAGAAATTCGAACAATTCCAATGTATGCGAATAGAAGTCCTAATATAATTTAAATAAAACAATGTTTCAAGCTTCATCTCAGATATCTAGACAATTCTAATGCACGTGAATAGAAGTCCAAATATACTTTAAATAAAACAATGTTTCAAGTCTCATCTCAGAAATTTAGATAATTCCAATGTATGCGAAAAGAAATCCAAATGTAATTTAAATAAAACAATCTCCCGTGTCTCATTTCAGAAATTTGACAAATTCCAATGTATGCGAATAGAAGTCCAAATATGATTTAAATAAAACAATCTTTCATGCCTCATATCAGAAATTCAAATAATTCCAATGTATGCGAATAGAAATCCAAATATAATTTAAATAAAACAATATTTCATGCCTCATATCAGAAATTCAGATAATTCCAATGTATGCGAATAGAAATCCAAATATAATTTAAATAAAACAATCTTTCATGCCTCATATCAGTAATTCGAACAATTCCAATGCACGCAAATAAAAGTCAAAATATAATTTAGATAAAACAATTTCTCGTCTCGCCTCTCAGAATTTCAAACCAAATAAAAAATTCGCCATCATTTATTCAATTAATGCGTAATTCGGGCAGATTATATTTGAGCTAGCTTTAGCCGTTCATTGAAACAAAAATATTAAAAGTAAATTGAATAAAAAAAAAACAGGAATAAACTTAGTCTTCAAGTATAATCTTTGAAGTAAAGATTATCAGAAACTGTTTAAAAAAAAAAAATTTAAATGATTATATCAAAGGTTTCTTTTTTACCTCGAAAATCTATGCTTTGGATATCTAGAGCTATATTAATTCGAGAAGAAATGGTGGAAAAATGTTTTTAAAAATCTTAATATTGTAATTTGACGATGAAATATCAATGAAATATAATCGTCTTAGCACGCATTATGACATTCTATACAATGCAAGTAAAACTACATTTTTATATTTTTTTATTTGATTTATATAAGTCTGGAAAAGTGTGTGTGTGTGCGTAGCTGTATGGTTCTAGAATTGATTTTGCTTGCATCAAAGAGTAACTGGCCCGCATAGCAAGACAGTTTATTTATTGTTCTACGGTATATCAAAGGTGGAGCAGTGGAAGGATCTTTGACTTTGAAATCGTATTAAACGAGTTCAACTCCTAGTGAAAATATTCCATTCATTTTTAGCTGCCTAGGGCAGATAAGGCTCGTTAACTAAGGATAGTAACTCATCTAGGGGTAAGGGTAATGCTGATTCTAAAAACCCGCCTAGATAAGGCCCATCAACTCATTTAAAGTAACTCATCTGGATGAGCGGAAACACTGAATAAAAAAAAAACGGGAATATGATGAACACGTAAAACTGGTTTTTGCCTGAGTTGGTTTGCCACTCGACCAAGTATATATAATATCAATGTTATTGGAATTATTATAGCTAAAAACAATATGAGTCAATTTAGGACACCTGAAGAAGGCTGGAAGGTCGAAATATTGTAGGAAGGAAAATAATATGGATGAGGAAAATAGTTCGATTAATACTTTTAGAATAGTTGTATAATTGTTTATTGGAGTTATTTTATCTATAATACAAATTCATGTTTTTTGTTTTTTCTTTTTAATTTATTTATTTAATTCATTTGGGAAGGATTGTTCTTTAATTAGGAGAACAATCATTATACCGAATTTCAAAGATCTGCAAAAACTTCCAATTACTATAGAAATGTTATCAAGTTTGATCACCCGAAGAAGACTGAAATTTCATCGGCCGAAGTGTGATGAAGATATCTATATATCTATGAAAGTTTAAAAATGCGTGTGTGAGGGCGACTTTTGCCTACCAATCTCCGATTTCAATTCTTAGTCTACAGTCTTAGAATTTGACATAAAGAATATTCTGACCTTGAGCAAAATTTTTAATCATATTTTAGTCGGAAAAAATATCGATTTAGATAATTTTAATAATTGAGATTATCGTAGCTGTTAACAATCGGTGACAACCAGTATTTAGCCGAACTTTCAAATAAAATGTTGGGATTTTGAACTTAAATTGTTTCAAAATTAAAAATATTTCTATAATTTTTAAAATAAAAAATTCAAGTTGTGTATACCAATTTAATCAAGCACTCGGGCAACGCAGGGTAAATTTAGTAGTTATTGATAAAGATGAGGAAAACAGTCCGATAATTCAATACGCAAATTATCAAGCAGTGAATAATAAATGAAACCACTAAGAAGACGCTAACCTGAAAAGAATTGAAGTCAAATCGCGGACTCTTTTTCTTGCCAAATTCAATTCTCGCCACACGTGGTCGATCGAAACAAATTACTCGTGGTATAAATCCTTTTTGGCATTTACATCAAACAATATCAGGTTCTTTAAATTGGCTTACTAAATAACAACGTCGTAGCCTTAAGAGCGTTTCAGGAAAGCTATCGTTTACTCCTTGATGATGGATGTACAAAGGCAAGCCAGATGGTGCCGGTTGAGATTGGGTTTATTAAAAAGGTGTTAATCGAAATGTCTGATCGTTTACAGAAAGTTCTCAAGAGAAGACAAAAAAAGATGTTTTTGTTTAGACAAAACCGCGAATCTGGGGAGGTTCACTTAGGGCAGTGGATAGGGAGTTGGGTTTCGGAATCGTAAAACGAATAAGTGAGTTCAAATCCCAGTCATTCCGCTTGGATTAATACCCTTGGGAAAGATATATATCCATGCATTCTCTCCAGCTATTGGTTAAATAGTGCATATTGTATTATTCAAAAAACAAAACAATTGTGAACAAAAAGAACGTTAATTAGAAATGAGTGTTCCCGGCATTCAATAGTTATTTTGTAGATCAGTGGTTAATGACGTTGTCTTCTATCAGAGAGATTGCTAGTACAAGTTGGATGAGTTGTACTGGTGAATATCTATATGTATATATATATATATTGAGGTTCTTCTGAAGAATTATTAAAATATTTTGGAATAATAAAATAATATAAAGGTTTGAAAAGGAAGTTTTACTTCGAACTATCACCACTATTAACATCTTGAATCGTGCATCATACCTCGTTTTATAAAAGGCAGTATAATGAGCGATTCTTGTATATCCTTTTTTTATTAATTTATTTTTTAATCCTCCTTACAAATGCAGCCCATGACTCTTACACAACGGGTTGGACCTTGCAAGCCACTTAAAATATAGGCATACTTAGGGGATAAGCAGCATGAACCGATACTCGGACACGAGTGGGCGCCAATGACGACGATTGTTTATATATATATATATATATATATTGTATATAAAGTGATAAAATCCAGGTTGACCTCCTTCTGATAAAAAGTGGCAGTCACCATCAGGAATAAACACAAAACATGGATATGTGTTATACCGACGTTACAACGTTTCAGTTATTGCTAACCTTCGTCAGAGCATCAATTTATTTTACTGTATCCATAAGATATTCATGATGGATAGTAGCTGTTGGCGTTATGAAGAGGTTTGAAAAGTGAGTAAAATTTTAAGATTTAAAAATCACGAAATGTGTCTATAACGGTCACTGCAAACTTTTGTGAGTGTTGACGTAATTGTAGAAGAATATATATATATAAATATTTTATATATATATATATATATATATATATATATATTAGTTA
>JAYKTE010851298.1:0-17012 GCA_036873565.1 Xipholeptos notoides
ATGGAAATCTAGCAGAGTGAAGTAGGGCTGGGGGAGAGGGAGTTGATAACATCTGATCAAACCAATGTCATATATATATTTAGGATAGTCTCACTTCTCATTAGGGCAGCTGTAGTTAAACAACTTTGCTTAGCTTTTTATATTTACCTTGGAAAGGTTATGGGAAAACCAAGTCTGTTTTAGTACAATCTACTAATTCAACAAGAGTAAATAAATAAATGAAACCATAAAGTAATATTCTTAACACCCTTACTATAAGATCAGTTTTACTCAAGTGACAAGCAACAAGGTGGGAACAAGCCATGCTGCCAATTATTCTCTTATTACAATCACCTAATCTGAATATTATTTGTAGAATTTTACTTGTGGACAATGAATCTTTCATACCAAATACTTAGATAACCTGGGTTTAACCAATGCTTGTTCTGTTGCAGTTCCTTCGAGATTAATACTTTGAGAAAAGTCATGAATTCAAAATCTTCATACTTAATTATCTATTTGACATAAAGTTTATTAACTGTTAGCATCTTATGTTGAGGATGGTACGTTTCGCTTGTCTTTTTTAATGCCACAAAAGATTTATTTAAGCAGCAACCTAATAGACATTCATTTAGGAAGATAGGGAGAGAATTAAAAATCAAATAGAAAGACAGAAGGTAAAATTTTCCTTTCCATGGACTAACAAATTTTGGATAGCTGATCTTTGAGCTCTGGTAATCTCTTTGAAGGTTCAACCTTTATCAACTGCTCCACAAGACTTCATGATCAGACACCTTATATATTAGGGAAAATTTCTACTCAACTAAACTCTTATAAATCTAAAATTCTATACGAATTTGTGCAATCAGGTCTGATGATTAGTATTATTTATATCATTTGGAGCTTTGTTATATACACAGCATTTCTGCTAATGTGTCCTACAAGCTTCTTCCTCTGGTTAAATTATCAATCTCATACTCACTGAGTTGTATTTAGACAACAATATGATGTTTCAAAGGCATATAGTATGTCATATTGACTGTTATTTGCAGTTTTGGAGGGATTTTTTTCCTAAATGCTCAAATTCTTCACACAAATTAGGCAATATTCATTAGATCAAAGTCACGGGTTCCCTTCTATACTGTTTGTTGAGATTTTTAAAGAATGTGAGAAGGAAAATAACTTACAGGGGCTGAGCAGACATATGCATGGCTGCCTGTGGGGCATCAGGTGCTGGTCTTGATGGGACTTTGGGAGCTGGTCTACTCGGGATAGACGGGTTCGCAACTGGCCTGGTAGGAGGCATTGGTGGTCCTCTAGGTCTGCTAGGCCCAGGCGAAGATGGTCTGAAAGAGATAAATGATAGATATAATAAAAGAATATGAAACAAAGAAACAATTTTTTTTTAATTAAAAGAGATAGAAACAAAGTATGGAGAGTATCAGGACTTTTCATCAAGGAATCCATGCAAAAGCAAAAACTGGGGCAGCAAGATGGAAACTGGGCGCTGATGGTTTTTATTAAAAGGCATGCTAGAAAACATGTGACTCATTAGTAAGGTTATGGTTTTAGAGATTGAATTTCTTTCATTTTCTTTCTTTTTTTTTTTACTCCTGCTAAATTTGGTTTGGATAAAAAGAAAAAATTCAGTTTAAAAAAAGACATATTTATTTGCAGATGGTAATTAAGAAAAAAATAGAGTTTGTCATTAACTATACTCATACACAGGTTTTAACACAGAGGAAAACGTGTGATGAGGTGAACATCATGACAGCGGTTGCATAAAGAGAAATGCGCAAGCGCGACCAGACAAAAAGCAAGGCCTATACTCATTTTGAATAAATGAATAAATGCAGACTTTAATGGCATATAAACGCTGAAAACTTTTAAGTTGCCGCAATCTCATTTTTTATCTAAGTCAGGCAGATATCTGTATGTTGTTTGTTCTTCAGTTGGCTGCCCCTGTACTAAACTTAATATTTATCACCTGCAGTCAGAATTAAATCTAAAATCTCCTGATGAGTGTCACTTAGAAATGACTTTCTAAACTAATGCCTTTAACCGTTAGCCTACCAACCCATGTAACACTTGAATCAAGTCATGACAAAATGGAAACAATCCACCTTCATGGATTGAACAAAAGATTCAAATTTCAAATACCATGAAGGCAAACTAAGAAAATGGCACCTAAAATGTTTCTGCAAAAAAAAAAAAAAGAAAAGAAAATTCTTCATTTATTTAAATGAAAAAGATAAAATATTCTGAGTTATTAACAAAGGAAAGGTTCATGATGGGCGGGAAGGGGAGAGAATGGTCAAAAGAGGCGAGAAAAAGGAGAAAGGAAGGAAGGAACAGAGAGTGCAAAGGGGAAAAAGAGTAAGAGCAGCCACATTATTAGTTAAGACAAATCTAAAGTTAAGCACTGTGATATGTGAATAGATCAATCTACAATGCATATGATTTAGCCAAATTCGTCTTCCATTAGGGATTGAATTAATATAAATATAATGAAAATCCCACGCAAACTAAACGTCTTTAATATGGCATTGAGTGCCTACAAGCTCAGTCCAAAAGTGTGGTCCAAAGTTGGGTTTTCTATGCAATATATACAATATGAATTTGTTTTGATACTTTTCAAAAACAATCACATTCTTTTTAATCAGCTATATAGCATTCTTGAGAATTAGAATTTTATTTTGAAAAAGTAAAACTATAAAAGTGCACAACATGGTCTAAAAGTACTGTTTCTAAAGAAGACATCAAAAGATAATTCTGAAAAAAAAAAATTTCTTGGTTTGGTCTAAAAGTGCTGTTTCTTAAGACGACATTAAAAGATAATTCTGAAAAGTATTCTCCTGATGATTCTGACAGTGAAACCTGGGTAGAAAATACCAAAAAACATCATATATATATGTGTGTGTGTGTGTTTGTATGATAGCCAAGCTAATGCACTAAATTTAAAACTTAATCTTGTTTGCTCTGAAATGATCTCATTGAAACTTTACCATTTATTAAGGACAACTATAAGATTTTACTGATTAAGCTTGTATGGGATGTTTGTGAAGTCAAAGGTATACAAAATGCAACCAATGACCCATTGTAGAAATAGTGAAACTGATCAGAGGCACATTTGCAAAGATAATGTCCAAAACCCATCAGAAAATGATTCTGGCATACTGCGAGTACATTAGAATGAGGACAGTGATGTTGAAGTGCACAACTAAGCTACAAGTGCACCAAATCTGCTTAAATTGCAGACAATAAAATTGTAAAACTATGTTTACTTGGTGGTAAAGTTTCAATATTAGCCCAGAAGAAAGGAAATTATTGAAGTTTCAATTCTTGAATGTTAGGTGCACCACCCTGTATGCATGTGTGTATATATATATATATAAACAAAGACACACATACACAGGGTGGTACACAAAATAATATATCACCGACTATTAGTTTCCACAATGTAAGTCTTCATTTAAACTCTTAAGAGGAAAAAGTACTGTGCCATTATTCTAGGGACAAGGAACAGAATTTGGGAGAAAGTGAGAATAGACGTCGATTTGTCAAGGCTAAAACGTGTTATTTTATATTTGTGCATGTGAGTATAGTTTTTGCTTTTTATGTCTTACAGGCTCGAGCTCCGTGGAGAAGATTCCCTGTAAAGGAAAAAAACAAAGTGGGGAAAAAAATCAATAACACCATAAAAATATGGAAAAGGAAAAGAAACGAGTGAGGAGACTGAGAAATCAGTATAAAAAAAAACTTTTTGTAATCAAACAAAAATTTAAAATTATATTCTAATAAATATGTTTCATTAAAAATAAATGTTCATTTCCACCACTATTTTTGGTTAATTACTAAATTTTTCCACTTGGAATAAAAAGATTTTTTTTTATGATCAGCAAATACTGATTTTTAATTAAAAAAAAAATTATATTATTTCCAATATATTTTTATATAATCTGTGATTTCTGACTTGATAAATTTTTAGATTTAATTAGAAATTGAAGTTTTGGAGTTCCAGATATTTAAAAAAAAAAACTACCAGGAGTACACAGTCAAAGCTACTGGATAAACAAAATCTAGTCAATAACATTAATTAAAAATTAATGTATGATTATTGAATTGAAAACAAAAACAAAAAACAGAACATTTTATCATTATCAAAATCTTCTCATAATTTGAATTGACATACTATGATTATAAACCTTAAGCACTTACTGTATCACCCATAGACTTTCTTCAACAAAAATAGAAAATGAAAACAGTAAATTGAACCATTCCAAAGAAGAAATCAGTAAATAGGAAAAGAATATGAAATTCGAAGATGAAGGGATATCTTATCTATAACTTACTTCATAGTGAAGTTCACTTCTGTAAGAGTATATAACAAAATTATTATTCCTTCCAGCTATCAGCTGATTGTTTTCTTAAATTCCAACCTATGTGTCATATATGACATCTATAATGATACATTTTACTAGTAATAGTGATAAATTTTACAAAGAAAAATAAGTAAACAAACCAAAGCAAGCACAGACTAAAAAATAAATGAAGCGAAGCTATATGTGTGTCGGTACACATTCGATCCTGACTAGCGTAAGACTTGTGTTTGCGTAGCTGTCCTGATGAGCCATGAATGGTAAAACAGGCCTGTCGATGGGTTGCAAAATATTTTTATATATATATAGAGAGAGAGGGGGGCGCAGCAAAATGATGTGATCCATTGTAGGCTTAGTAAAAATTGAAATAGAATTAAGAATGAAAAAAAGTGTTTCTATTTCCAAATTGTCACAATGCATTTATTTAATTTTTCTAAAGTTACATACATATATTGAATAAGCAAGCATTGAGCCTTTATTGTGGAAATGTTTATCAAAGATATTAAATCAGTAACTGTAACAATAATGTGTGGGCAATAATGGCTCCCATTTCAGTGATGTTGTTTTCAAAACAAAATAGTATTATAATTTTTTAGTTTGCTTGTATTAAAATTACAAATATATTAGATCATTTTGCCACACTCTATATGAATATATAATACAATTTAAATTATCTGCTCTAATGTATTTCAAACATAAAAAGACTATAATTAAACACTTTCCAATTAAAGGTGTAGTAAAAACTATCAAACACTTATTCTTTGTTGATCAGCATAGAACCAGAGTCAATTCTCTTTGGTGACTGTTAGTTTCTTACCCGAACGATCACCAAACTCAAAACTTTTGGTATACTGATTGCACAGGCAAAATACTGATAACAAACAAATATAATGTAGTTCTTCATCATCATAGATGCAGTCAGCCACTAATATTGAGCACTTCAGGACTAAAAATGAATTCTTTTTTAATTAGGTAAGGTGAAAGCAGAAACAGAAAATATTGATCACTTTAGTCTTATTTTTATTTAATCACTGAAATAACACTAACGACAGATTTGTCTCTAAAATGAGACCTTCCCACTAAAAGATTTCAGGTTACCTAATTTTGGCTTCATAAAACAACTGGTAAATTTTATTTACCCAAACAAAAAACCTGTAATTTAATTAAGATTTTTTCCACTCTTCCATCATCACTGTTTGTTTTAGTTACATAATTTAGCATTAACCAGCTGTCTTTTCATTTTTCACTTCTGTGTTTCATTTAAACTAAACAACATCAAAGTAAACGATAATGTTTTTAAAATAACTGTAAATATATGCATAAATATACATTCAAACTATAAATTAAATCCACGCAATCCCTCATCTGGAGTGAAGTTCACCCTTCAAACACAGGAATAAAGAAAAGGGAGATAACTTATATATTAAAGAGAGTTTACCCCCTTCTATAAAGTCTTTAAACAGAATTTCGCTTAGTCAAGGGAAATAAGAAATAACCCCATATTTTTTTAACAGTTGTTTAATATTTCCTTTAAGGAAAAATGCTTCTGTAAAATTGAAGTGGATAATGAAACCCAAACTTTTATTCAGTTTTTACCAAGTAGGGATGATATTTGAAATCATGGAAAGAGTTTCATTAAAATTCACACTTCTTATATCTACTTTAATATTTACAAGTGATCTATAATTTATCCAGAGTTACTTTCTAATACTTTTTTACAAAATTTTTTATGATATTTATGAAGCCCGTGTAATCATTTAAGTTTTATGTTGAAGTAATAAAGCTTTGAAAATTCAAATTTAGGAGATGAAAAATAATTTCAATTTTTTTAAATAATAAACAAGACAAAAAAATTTGTAAATCAAAAAATATATATTTTTTTTTATGTATAATTACCTATTCCACACACCAAAAAAAAAGAAAGAAAGAAAAATGAAGAGATTTATTTTTCTATAGCATAAAACACATGTGAGTAATTTCTAAAAATGTTAGTTTATCCAAAATTTATGTCTCATAACAGACACCAAGGGGGACTGTAATACAAGCAGGGGATAAATTGCTGTAGAATTCAATTTTGCAAGGAAATGTGGCAGGTGGGTTTTCCTTCACCCTTGATTAAAAATTACAAACATTATCTGAATCCAATGATTAACTTAACAATAATGAAGCACAGTTATTAAAAGAAAGAAAAAAAATTAACGCCTTTATTTCCTAAGAAACCAAATGCATAACTTTTCTATAAAATAATTAATAAAAAAACAGGTAACAACTTTAGATGTCGATGACTATCTAATAGAGAATGGGTCTTTTTTTCTTTTATCCTTTATTCTTCTTTTTTTTCTATTTTTTTTTTTTTTGTACTTAGACATGATTATAGCAGATTTAGAGTAATTATCTACTCATTCAGTGAAGCACAGAACTGCAATTTGACAATTTGACACCAGGTCATATCTTTGTGCTGTACAGCTGGTTGCCTATCATTTCAGCCACAGGGCTGTAGATTTCCTGTTTCAGAGTTTTCCTTTCTTAGGCATCCTATCTGCCAGGACTCACTAGTTCTATCTCTCAGATTTTTTAAAACCAATGTTGTCCATTTGGATCAGTTGCTTCCCCAAGCCCTATCAGCTCAGAACAACCAAGAGTAAACATAATGGTTTAACTGGGCTCTTATATATATCAGAAATATTATATAT
Source organism: Xipholeptos notoides (assembly GCA_036873565.1). Classification (NCBI taxonomy): domain Eukaryota; kingdom Metazoa; phylum Mollusca; class Cephalopoda; family Idiosepiidae; genus Xipholeptos; species Xipholeptos notoides. The sequence continues at coordinate 7,052 of JAYKTE010851298.1, forward strand.
CATTATAACAATTAAGATAAAAACTTACATAGTAACATAAAGAATGAAATAGAAATAAAATTTACACCATTTTTATGAAAGAAAATTATTTCTGGGCAATAAATGTTTTATATTTGATGCAATTTTCTAACATACAATAAATTCTTGTCTTTTAAGACACACACACACACATACATGTGTATGTATATATACACACACGTGTGTGTGTGTGTGTGTGTGTGTGTGTGTGTGTGTGGTATGAGTAGAACATATGCACTTATATATATATTCTCTCATAAATTTTTCCAAATCTGAATCCACCTCCTGTACTCACAGATGACGGTTTTGTAATATGTCAGCTGGAATGGTTAATAATTTAAGCAACCAAAGTAAGAAGAACATACCTTGGTGGCTTCATGATTCCATTTTTCGTAGATCTGAAATTTGGTAAGAGTGGAACAGAAGGGAATTAAATGTGCTTGCTTGTTTGTTAGTTAGTATGTTTGCTTGTTTGTGTAGTCATTGAAATAATTTGAAGCTTAGCGGCCCGCGGTCACTGAGAGTTGGCTTTAGAAACACCTTAGATGAACTTTTTCAAATAAGGAAATGATTCCAATTTAGACAAGGCTCATAAAATGCAGATAAAAAACAATTATTAAAAATAAAACTTTTTTTAGTCTTTCACATATTTGAAGATGTATAAATTAAATCTAAGAACAAAATCCTGTCACGACTTACTTATTTTTTTTATGCCAACCAAAGATATAGAAAAATATAAACCTAACCACAAAAAAATGAACAACAAATATTAAAGAATATAATTATGAAACCTATACAAATGAAGATATTTCTAAAGTAAGGTAAGTTTGATCCTTATTAAATCCTTTAAATTTCTTAAAAAAATCAGAATTTTTTACCAGTTTAAATTAAAACGGTGAAAAATGAACAATAAAAAGTAAAGAACAAAACTGTATGATCTAGTAATGATTTTATTATCCGACTGTTGTCCTCATCTTTACAGGTTTTATTACACTAACACAACAGCCCATAATAAAATCATTAGTAGATTATGAAGCCTCATGTCAATGAATTCCAAAATAAAAATATAAAACTGCATGATATTAAAATATATTCTTACAGAAAAATCTGATCTCTATCAAGATAATTAAAATTCTTAAAACTCTCAAAATATATAATACTGTTCTAGGTCTAATATATAGGATGAAAAATAAAGAAAAAAAGTAAAGAACAAGATTATAAAACATTATTGTTCTTTAGATATAAAATAGATTCCTAAGCAGCATACATTTCAATTTTATTAAAACCTTTAAGATAATAAAAACTATTAAAATATAGAATACTAGAAGTATTGCCTGGTCTTGCTTTGGGTCTCCTTTGGTGCTCATTTTAATATAATGTTTCTATGTAATCCATGTTTATCTATCAATGTGATAAATCAATTTTCTATCCATCCAATAAATCTTAGAATGAATATTGTTGAAATATTTCATATTTTGAAGCCTTGGTTCCTTGATTACAGTAGCAATAAATTATTTTCTTCATTAAGAAATTAGTGAACAAAATGTGTATTAAATGTCATGCACACAAGTTTTTTGTTTTTCAAAGTGTTAAAAAATATTTGGGTGGTAAAGAATTATCAGAATGAAAAAACAAAAATAAACTCTAAAAAGCTAAAAGTGGTTCCTAAATTGTAATTTCATAAAGCAAAGAAAAAGAAGTGAAGAAAAAAACCTGAATATTAAGCATTCTATGTTTTTTTTTTTACAATAACTGTAGATAAATAAAGTAAATAAATGAAATAAATTCAGATTTTCATAGAAACATGCAAAAAAATAAAAACAAATAAAAAATAAGCAAGAAAATATATTTGAAATATGGTTTGATAACTAGTATTTTAAGTACATAGATATGCTTTCAGGTCTTCATCAGTTGATAGTTATCAATCTCAATAAGTGTTTTTGATAAATTCAGTAACTTTCACAGAATTGCAAACCATTTTACTTATTGAACCGATGAGGATAGATGGTTCTCATTCTTTTCCTCTTAGCTGCAGAGTAAATAAAAGACTTAGTTCAAAGGTCCATGAAGGATCATAAATTTGGCAAGATGGGATCTGAGAGCACTAATTAACATGTGAAGAGATATCCATATTGGATGAAATGTTATCTTATAGTAAATTTAAAAGCCTTAATAATTTGTGTAATATTAAAAGTAGACATTAAATTGAAGAATTAGTCAAAAAAAAAGCGAAAAAAAAAGCAAGTTCAAAAAGAAAGAAAGATTTAAAAAAAAAAAAAAAAAAAAAAAAAAGCGAAATGTAGTATAGATAAGAAAATAAATAATTTTAAAAAAGTGGGCTGGCATAATATGTTTCCAATAAGCTAACTCTGGTTGTATCAGTTTCAACATTTTCTACTAGCTGACATCTGTTGTAGCGGGTTCCTAACACTTTTTTTGTTGTGTTAAGTTTGCAACGTTTTATACTGCCTAACCATTTTGTAGCAAGTTACCTGTATTTTTAAAGTGTTTGGCCTCATAATATTGTCAAGAAATTTATAAACAATCCTACTGTTATCCAAAATTTTGAATTGTCATTAAAATCATGATTTAAAATAAAGTTTTTACAATTAATCTGTAATTAAAATTAACACATTCCAACAAAGTAAAATTCTTACTATATTCCAGAACTAATTAAAGTAGAAAAAATATAAATGCCAGCATTTGTAGGTAGGAAACAAATATCAAGGTAAGAAAAATACTACACCAGCACCAAGAAAAACTGAATTCATACATAAAACCAAAAATGTAATCAAATATCGCATCACTAACAAAAGAACGAAAAGAAAACAGGAAAATGGCAAATAGGAAGGCAAAGTTAAGGGTTACAACAGATTTCTTTAAAGAGTGCAGAATTCAGTGGCAAAAAAGTGAAAAGTAGGTAAATCAAAGGTTTAGAATTATCAACAGAGATAATCTGGTATTAAGAAGACATCAAATAACTTTTGTTAAATTAAGGCTGATACTGTGAACACAAACTGAATTTGATAAAGTGAGAATCAAATGATTACATTCTTGTCTATTTGGTATAAATTAGGTATTCTTTATAAGAACTTCTGAAATATAAAAAGATTTTCAGGTGCCAACATAATAATAAAATACCCTTGGAAATCTAGATGTTTGGTTGGATGTCTTGTTTTATTTAATTAGATATGAAAAAACTTAATTTCATCTTTAATCACCTTCTTTTGTTCCCAGTAAGTTCACCTGTTATTTTAAGCATTAGTTTTAAAATGAAAAGTACCATAACATTGATTTCTAACAAATAGTTGCTAGATTTTAGAGACTGATAATATCTTTATGGCTAGCATATCAACTTTTTTTCATTCATTTTTTATGACAAGAACAATCATTTTTATTAAATGTTTCTGAAAATAACAATAGTCGCACTATTTAACCCATAGCTGGATAAAAAGAGGAGGCTCATAACTTTCACAAAGGTAATAGCCTGAATCTGACCATCACAGAATGACTGGGATTTGAACTCACCTATTGCAATTCAAAGAGCACTTATCCATACAACCAAAGGGATTTCCTCCTATCTATTATATTTTTAAAAAATTGCATAAAAGTGTTGTGCAAGGTGTACTTTATTGGAAAGAAACTTTCCAGAGTAGTTAACCACAATAAACAGTTTACATTACAGACAATAAAATGTATAAAAGAGGAATGGCATTGTCTCTAAATTGCATAATTGAATTAAGTAAAGTCTCTCAGTGCTAAAAATCACAATAGCTTAGATAATGCCAACACAGAGTAACAAATTTCCAACCATGAAAATATACTAACCATGCTCTCATAACTCGACTGATTTACCCATCCCTACTAAAATTAAAGTCAAGATAACTAAAATGTTATTTAAGTGTATTACATGCACCTTTCATTGTCTGGTTTATCTAGAAATTAACAACCCTTAGGTAGTTTCTTTTCAAATGCAAATTTCAATGAAATTTAATAATGAACCATGAATTTTACCCACAGGGAACGAACACACTCTTACACACACAGATATGTATGTATGTGAACACATACAAGGAGGAATTTGCTTTATATGATAATTCATTTCCATGATAATTAATGCTATCTTCAGTTTAGAAAAAACACATATATATATATATATTTATGATCAAGATAGAATGATATGGTATTATGCAGTACAGAAAAAGCACACAATGACAATTACATTGATCTCTGTGTTGGAAAGCTGATGTGAATAATGATATGCTATTTTTGGTCTGATAACAATTAAATGGTTAATACAAAGCTAAATTTTAAAAAAAGGAATGGCAATTGGGTTGGAATGTGACAATTCTTACAAAATCAGTGAATTTCTTGGAGAAGCTTCTCTGAAAGAAAAAGAATAACCCAGAAACAAAAATATAATTTGTTGAAAAATCATAAAGAATAGAGAAAAAGAAAATACAAGTGTTGCTGTGAGCTAAAACAGCTAAGTATACATAATTATTGTTAATCTGTTTATTTTTTTATAGGCCCAAGATAAAATTCAAGCTTACTTTTAAAAAAATGGATGGTGGGATTGGCAGGTTTGCAGTATAATTCGACTGAACTATATCTGACGATATTTTTTGGGTTCGAGACTATCTGGGACAGATAGACGGTAATCGAACCCAAAAATATCATCATATATAGTCTAGTCGAATTATACTGCAAACCTGCCGTGGGATTATTAATTTAATCATAATTGATATTAGCTGTACCACAATCTGTGATGTACTGCATTCAGAAATTTTTATTTAAGGATCAACTTTCATTATTCTCTTGTTGTTTTTATTATTCTCGTTCACTGCGACTTTCTCTTTTTCTTCTTGTTTCTATTTTCCATTCTTTTTATTTGTTTACTAATTTCTACTGTTACACTCACGTGTCTTTTTTGCCTTGCATTCCCTTTCTCGTGTAAGTAAAAAATTGACAAACGCCCTGTTAAATAACGGACATTAAAAACATCTTTCCAACAAAGAGACACGCTTTCTTTCACTCCATGCCTTGTCTCTCTTCTGTATATTTACGAACCTGGTATGTATCTATATTAAGTGTTCTTGTCAATTTTTCTCCTTTACTGTCCAAGCCTTGTTCTTACTTCAAGAAATATACCTCCTCTTTTCTCCTTTCAGTTTTTTATTTTTTATTTCTCCTGCATTCTACCTCGCTCATCTTTCTATATATTTTTCCTTTTTTCGTCGCAGTGGACTTATTCTGTGTTTATCTTTTAATTTTCAGATTTTACCTAATCCAAGATAAAGACAAATTTTTTTTTGTCTATATTATAAAGGACGTTTTGTTTTTTCTTGGGCTTGGAGTAACTGACTGTCTCAGTGAAGTTTTCAACCTTCGCATCACAAGCGAGGCAGCACACAATCTACTTTTCATAATAGAACTGAATATGAAACTGGGAAGCTTTTAACTGAACTTCCAATTTAGGTTTGCCGTAATTCATTACTCTATAATTAACTGAAGAAATTAAAAGATTTAAGCTTGCTTATTTTTCTGGTAAAGACTTAATTTAGTTTGAGGAAGTATATGGTTTTCTTGTCCATCAAGTTTGCTATTCAACCTTTTGGGTCATTTAATACCAAGAACAATCATCTTGGATAAATTTATTTCACTCGTAATCAAATTACTTGAAAAACAGTAGGTACATTTATCTACCCCAAATAGGAAGGCAAAAAGGGACTTATACTTTTCCCAAGTATATTATCCCAAATGTAAACACAACAGAACAACAAAGATTTGATCTCCCCGTCGCTATAGAGAGGAAGTAAAGATCCATGGGAAGACGTATTTTACCAATAAGTCCCTACTGAGCCAAGACGCACTAAAGGGGGGTAATTTGTTCTGATCTAATTAATACTATCGTGAGATATACACGCAATAATGTATTACTATATACATAATAATCTTCATCTAATACTGAGATCATAAAAAATAAGTACTCTAGTTTTACAAAGGAAAAAATTACAGAAGCCTTATTCATTATGTGGAATTTTAGTTCCAAACCCAACAAACAAACAAAGTTTGTTTTATAATCGTTGTGATGATGGCGGCGGTGGTGGTGTCATTGTTTTACTTCCTACCTTGAAGGTCCATTTTCTGCTCTTTCTGCACGTAGCCAGTCACTATCAACGGGTGGGGGGAGTGGTGTGGTCACTGTAGTTGTGGTCACGTCCCCGATGATGTTCAAAGCATCCTTAGTTGCATGGTACATACGAAGAATCTCTTCTCGTCTCATACCCTCTTCTGCAGATTCTTCCATCAAGGTGCTCTGAAACATGACAACAACAAAAATATTCAGAACAGTTTTTTGGGGGTTTTTTTTACTAAAAAAAATAAATGAATTAAAACAAATGAATACAATTTACTTTTGGTTATTACACCAACTCATTTTTTTAAAAATGCTCATTTTTTAAAGAAGAAAAAGAGGAAAAGAAAGAAAAGAAAAGAAAGAAGAGGGGAAAGAAAGCAGAAAAAAAAAGAAAGGCAAAAAGATAGAAAGAAGTAAAGGCAGGAAATCAGAAAGAAAGGGAAAATAAGAGAAATGAAATAAAAACACAAAAAAGAAAAAAAAAAGGAAAAAAATGAAAATAAGAATTATAGAAAAATAAATGAAAGAATAATAATAATAATAAAAAAAAAAGAATCACAAATATACAAATTGTTTTTTTACCTGGTCAGCAGATGAATAAAGCTGTGCCAACATTTCACCTCCACTGATAAATTCCTTTATCTAAAAGAAAAAAAAATTTAAATAAGAAAAATTTAGTTTATATAAAGACAAAAAAACAAATTTAGTTCCAATCTTAAATCTGGGAAGTTGGTAATTTCTAAACAAATAATCTCTTATATCATCCATGAAACTAAACCACATTGATGGTTATTGTTATTTTCAGTGGATGACATGCTGAATATCGACAGCTAATAATGGGTCTCAAACCTTATAACATTTTTGTGTAGGTGTGGTAGCCTGCTACAATGTTAAAGGAGTTGTCTGTATGTGAAGCTATCAATGTGGCTTAGATATGTATAATATTCATACTCTGACCCCATCAGAAAAGTGTCCAAAAAATAATTTCTTCATTTAAGAATTGTGATAAAATATTTGATCAATTTTCATTATAAAAACAAATTATTAAATTATCAAATTTGATTTTCAAAAATAAAAAATACTATCATAATTTTATGTAATCAATTATACATAATTATAATAAAATATATATTATATATTATACATATAAAAATTATATACAACTATAACAAAATGATTTCTAAAAGATGAATATTATTGTCATTTCATTTAATAAATTTTCATTATTATGAAAACAAATGATTAAATCTAATAAAATTTAATTTTTAAAAGTCAAACAAAATTTCATATAATTATCTAAACTAATATTTACATTTCATAAAATTCAATTTAAAAAAATATAAACATTCATTTACCTTCATTATTCTAATTTATTTCTAAGCCATAGCATTATATACCATTTCCAGTAAAGACTGGAAGTGCTATGTAACACTGAGGCTTAGAAATATATTATTAAGCCACTAAAATCAATTTGTTGATTATATTTAATGCAATACACAAAAACAAAGGTTACAAAACTAAAAGGGAATAGTTACTTACATCATTGACAATAAGATGCATAATGGTTTTAGGCACCAAATCCCGTTGTGTTTTGTAAATGAGTTTTATATAAGAGTCGACCAGATTCCGAATAGTCTCAACTTGTCGCTCAAGCTGGGGGTCCATTGAAATATTTTCATCTTTAGCCTGAGGGTTAAAAAAAAAAAAAAATTTAACTCTTTTGTTAATCTAAAAAATGAAGAATATTAGTTATTAATTCTTTTATCTTTACTGAATTATTTACATCAGACATTATCAGTGACAGGTGGCTTTTTCTAGAGTTAGAGTGAAAGTAATTCTCCGCTGAGACTTCAGGACTTCTCAATCACCCAGTCAGAGATGGTCTGATACTATTTCCATGCAGGTATCTAGTCTAGTCACACCAACCAGTAACAAATGATTTGAAGGCAAACACACTGAGTTATCTTCTTTTGAAATGACTATTGTCTTATCAAACTAAACAATATGCTATTTGTGTTATAGAGCAGTTTCCTTAGTTTATTCATTCATTTTCTCTAACTAGTGTCTTGCTTAAAGACTTTTTTTAGTATCCATGTTGTTGTCTTCTCCATGGACTATTGTGCTTCCAGCTTCTTCCATTTATTGGCAGGACTCTGATAGTCCTTTTTCTTAGTTTAATCAGGAGCCAAAAGGAATAGAGGCAGATTAATTTCAGACAAAAACTTATCTATTTTATTCTAACAAGTAATTCTTGTTTCTACAACACAAATGAAAATTTCATAAAACCTTAAAAATTTGGCAGTATGTATCAGAGCCAACACAACCTCAAATTCTAATTCCAATCTACATATCTGATCTGCTAATTTTAATTAAAGATAACATCTGTCTTATCTCACTATACTATGTTCACCAACTCCCCACCTCATTCTTAAATCTCTGCACATGATGTCACTTTCCTCCTGGAAGTTTGATTATGGTAGAGGCAGATGTTATGAGATATTCATAGACCAACTCACTCAAGCCCTAGACATACTTCATTAAATAGACCACTTTGGAGTGACCCATTAATCCAGTAGCTGAATTCATATTTGCAAAAAGCAAGAAGTTCCCATCAATACACTGAGTAGGAAGGGTAGAGCAGTGATAAAAGTTTGGCCTCTGGAATCGTATTACACGAGTTCAAATCCCAGTCAAAACCACTGCATTCACTTTCAGCTCTCAGGCAGACAAGGCTTGTTAACTCAGGAGATTAACTCATCTAGGTGTATGGATAACACTGATTCCAAAAACCCGGTTGGATGAGACCCGTCAAGTTAATAAGAGTAACTCATCTAGTAGAAGGGCAACACTGATTACAAAAGCCCAGGGACATAATGAGCACGTAGAACTAGCCTTGTGTCTAAATTGGGTCGGTGCTCAACCAAGTAGATATATCCTATCAGCATATTGTGCCAATATTCATATACTAACAGTCTCTTCTTGACAAGTTGCATCCAATATCAAAATTCACACATAGTTCACAGGTGATTTGTAGTTTGGTGCTGCACTTATTGTATGAGGTTCAGGACATTCACATTATTGATTAATTTTGTTTAACTGTTATTAAATGCAGAGAATTATTTTTCATAGATAACTCTTTTGTTAACAGGTTGTTAGAAGAAAATTAATTGTGTTGTTTGACTTATAGCTGTAAAGGCATAGGTCATTCAAAGCTTTACCAAAGGTTGGACAATAGCAACAGACTCATTTTGCTACCAACTAATCACTATCTTTGAAGCTTTCTAGAGAGCTCTTGTATTTTCAGCTCCACTCTGGTTTGTATATTATCATATCTTAATGCTGCTATAAATTTTCATAAACTTGATTCATTCCAAAGTTTGCAATTTATGTAAAATGATGTTTGCCAATTCTATAATTAAAAGTAATTTTAAAAAATTAAATCTAATTTTATTAGCTCACTTATTTTTATTGTATCTTTCAGAGACAAAATAAAGATTTTTGTTTTTATAGATAGATAAAAGTTTAAAAAAATGTAAGTATAGGTTCTAACCTCATCATCTTTTTCCTGAGTCTTTTCAGGATACACACCAGCTCGTAGAAATGATGCCTTCCAGCTATCAATCTCTTCCTGACTTTCAGCTGACAACTCAAGCTGTTTATAATCTTTGTATACATTCCTAAAAAACAAAATGCAAAAAAATTACATAATGCACAAACATTATATATTTATATATATATATGGTGACTGCCACTTCTTTACAGAAGACGGCCAACCCCTACAACATGTGCAAGTGTGAATGGGTC
>JAYKTE010852408.1:0-17007 GCA_036873565.1 Xipholeptos notoides
GTATCCTGCATTAAATGACCCAAGATGGTTGATATGCCGTTAAACAGATCAATCAATCAATCTAATTTAGACCTGATATGATTATGGTTTTTCTTGACACACTCACTACTTCAGTCGTAAAAACTTGCCTGTCAAAAAAAAAATATATATTTGATTCAAAGCCGGCTGAATGGTATTTTCAGCATATCCTAAAGCTTGCAGATCGATGACAGAAAGCCTTGCAATTTTTTTAGGATTAATTTTTGTTGTTTTTGTTATTACTTGGCGAGTGAAATTTGAAATTTTTGCAAGTGTTTATGAACATTTGGGACAACCTAATAAATATTTTAATTAGTATTTGGGGAAAAAATACGAATAGAAAAAGGATTTTGTAAAAGATACATTTGATTTTTAAAAAAAGTCATTATTTTAATAAAAGATCCAGTTTCCTGAGGTACAAATAAATAGAGACTAGTATCATTCATAAAAAAGTATTAGATTCACACACATAAATAGTATTCAACAAATTATTTTAAACTGATTTCCAAGCAGTGATCAAACTCAGTAACAAACTGGAATGCGTTTCAACAACTTTTGCATTTGAGAAGACTGCTGGAACACTGTTGTTTTTTTTTAAATCCCGGAGAATAAAAAGGTCACACATTTCTCAACCAACAGTACTGCAATCTCACGAAAATGTGTGGGTATCTTAGAAGTTTAATGGCATCAAAATACATTTACATCTAAATAAACGATTTATTTTATCATTGTTAAAAAAAGTAGTCAGTGGTGTTTTCAATCCTTGTACTCGACCTCAATAATTGATGGTCTGTGCTTTAAATGAAGTACTCTGCTTTCTTTCATTGTCGGACACTCGTGAATAAGGAATGAACAAATCCTGTGTAGGTTACAAGTAGTTTTGTATGTTGTTTTTGTGGGTTTTTTTTTTAGATCGTGAATAACTTGTGGATTTGACTATGTCTATCTAATCAACCGTAATAAGAAAATATAGAAACCTTAAGCTTGAAAAAAGGACCTAAATAATACAGACAAAAGCTCTAGCCAAATTACAAAAATTACTTATCTCTATGAATTGGAACCTTTTCAACATATTACAATAAACGGATGTCATGGGTTAACAGAAAAGAGCTTTTAGAAATACAAAAGATTACCATTACTATGAATATAAAGGTGTCACATCTCTCCAAAGAAAGTAGAACTTGTTTGGTGAGCAGGACAGAAGAGAGAATAAATGAAAATACGAGCAAATAGAATTACTATTTATCTATATCACTGACTGCTATTTGTTGACTAATCCAATAATAAAATGTAATTTTATTATGAGCATTATCCTGAGAAACCTAATTATTATTATCAATTGCTATTTCAATATTTTCCAACATTTCATTTAAGGATGGCTTTGAAAATATTTTTAGGTTCTCTGCACTCTTTGATTAGTTAAGTTTTACTGCTATCTCATTGAATACGTATACGAGATTGCGTGTAGTTCTGTGTAAGTGTTCATATATTTAAATGTATTTCCTAATTCAATGTTCGTTTGATTAGAAGTTTAATGTTCTCAACCTAATGTGTTTACGAAATTAGTTTGCATGGCGCATGGTTTAAATGCCCTTGACACGTGTTGTGTGTATATATATGCTATATTTGTGTGAGGTCAAAATGGAAGCTTATATATATTTATGTTACTGTGTCCGTATATATGTATTTATAAGTAATTATAGAAAAAACTCATTTATTGGTCTAATGAATTGAATTTTTTTGCGCAAAGTAATTTTCATAGTCTTTCATCCATATGCTTGATTATTTTTCATGAAAATATTTGAACAATCGACAAAAATGTTTTAGCTGAAATATTTATTCATAATTAAATCAGTGTTCCAGCAAAGGTTTAAGGAGATGGCATTTTCCTTATAACTATAGGTTTTGAAATGATGTTAATTTTGTGCTGATTACCAACATTTCTTCAAAATAGTACGTCCACCAACCATTAGCATTTTATTGCCAGATGATGAATGGATTAATTTCTTTACTGAATTAATTATTTGTAATTTCATTTTAATTTTCCTTTTTTTTTCTCTTAGCTGTGGCCATTTACAAAATTAAAAAAAAAACAACTTGTTTATAATCCGGTTGGTAATAAAAAGTATAAAATATTTTAGTAACTTTGAAAATTGATTTCATAAATGCATTGCATAAATTGGATTTTAGAAACTATTCATTATTTCTCAGAAGATGATCTCCATATACAAAGATCAACGAGCTGTTTAGTTCAAACTATATTATTCATTTTAAGACCTTTACTCTACATCTTACTGGATCTCTAAGAACTATTATATATATAACTTATATAAGTACCATCTGGTTTCTCTAATAGTAATCAAATCTGGGAAGTCCACTTTGAACAGTGGATAGACAGTCAAACTTTGGTATGGTAATACCCGAGTTCGAATTCTAGTCGATCCGTTTACATTCACATTTGGACTAAAACCCTTGGGAAAAGTATGAATCTCCACATTCCCATCAGCTGTGGATTAAATAGTACATATTTTGTTATTCGTATGGACAAATGTTTATCAAAAAAGATTGTTTTTGGCATTGAATGACCTAAGCGTTTGATATGACGTAAAATAAACAATACCCGACGAAGAGAATTTGGAACTTCTTGCATGTTAAATATATTGACAGATAAAAAGTATGAGATATTCTAGATAATACCTATGGTTACATACAGGGTGTCCAAAACGTTACAGTTCCCTATGGGTAAAACATTAAGAAAATACAATTTTTACCAATAAAAAGGTATTATGTAGTTACAGAATCACGGCTTATCTTAAAGGAAATGCTGGAAATGTACTCTATTGTCATTAAGACACTATTTTCTACTGCACAGCAACTCATTTGACAATCCGTATAATTTGATTTTCTACACATACGCATGTGTGTATGAGTAACTAAATATTTAAACGGGGTTAACATGTAGATTTTTATAATAAATAAGAAAAAATAAGATTCCCTCCTACATTCTGATCTGGCTATGTATGTCATGAAATGCATAGCCAGTGATAAAATTATATTGGTGAAACATCAAGATCTATAAAATAAAGGGAGAATATGCGCACATAACACAATTTACTGTTCTAAATAATGCTTTGGGAAATCAGATTTCGGAAACAGAAATTTAATTTTTAAAGTTGTGGAATCTAGTGTCTCCTGTTTGAATAACACAATTAAACAAAGACCTGGGTTTTGCAACTTTTCTGTGTATTTAGTGAAACTTTTCTGTGTATTTAGTGAAACTTGTTGAAGTATTGTAAATTTTATTTACATCGATTAATATTTCTTTTGATGTTCAAATATAAGTAACATAGTTTAATATATCGCCAAATAAGTTATCATGGCAGAAATATCAATTTAAAAGAAAAGAAAATGTCAAACAGCCCGAACAAAATATTAAAGGCCTTAAAACACTGTATTGCATATCTTCTTTTCTGTTTTTGAACGTCTGTTTAATATTCAGAAGCAACACCATTTTATATAAACTTCCTTGTAAGGTTTCAGTTAGCCTCATTCGGTCGAGGAAGCTGGAAATGAACGTAATGGTTTTGACTTGGTTTTGAACTCGTATATTTCGATTCCAAAGTCCATTCCTCCAACTTCGTCAATTAAATATATATGCGTAAATCAATAAACTATTTTCTTGTAGATTTATCTAAATTTAATGAGTGTTTTAATATTTGTTTGAAACTAGTTAATAGAAGCTCTTCGCCAGGACCATCTTCGTGGTTTTGTTTAGTGTTAAATGATATAATTATATTGCGAGATCTTAGTGAAAAAAAAAGTAATTTTAAATATAAGCTACTGGATTATAAAGTATCATTACAAAAATACTTTAGCATATCACCCCTAAAAACATAGATTAAACACACGCACACATCTATACCTGAATGGATTCTACTCAAAGAGATATGTCTTTGCGTGGGATAAATCTGTATTCAGCATATCCTGTGTATATGCATCTGACATCTATACATAATTGCTTTCATATGTAGCTGATCTTTTTGTATAAATATAAACACACACGCTAACACTTACTTTTATTGAATATCTATAACATGGATGTTTAGAATTCTAAGCGTGGATGAAAAATTGTGTATGTTTGCGATAAAGAGAAAAAGAAAATCTGTGTAAGCAAGTGTCAGTGTGAGAATTTATTCTAAAATAAATTAGTCTTGACCTTTTTTTATTTTATTTTTTATTTCATTTTTTTTAATTTTTATTTTATGTATATTTTCAAATAAAACGCCGATTATGAGTTTTGTGAACAACTAAATGAAGACCTTTAATGCAACCTTATCGTATTGAAATGAAAAAAAAACTCCACTTTCCCTTCGTATAATTTAATTTACTCTTGGATTTGCTGCGAAAAAAATGCGATGCAGGAAATATTTATTTATTTATTTATTTATTTAACTATGATGTGTTGTTTAAAATAAAGTGCAATTATGATTAGATGATTCCGCGTGACCTTGTCATGTTTGGTGACAATACTTTAGCAAATGACCGATAGAATTATTTTGGCAAATGGAGTTTGATTCCCTTGGGAACAATATTCATATTAAGTCAGATTAAATTGGAACACCTTATTGTTTTTTTCTAATTTATTTCTTCCATTCTGCAATCCTCTTTTACATTTAAAGAGGCAGTTGGTAGCTCTCCTGCAGTCTTCAAACATGAATTCTTGATGACCCACTCATTTTTCTTAATCATTCAAAATAGATTGATATTCCTTTCAAGGGAATTGAGTGAATTCTGCAAGTGTAGAAACAAAAATAATCGGGCATTTGAAAACATAATTACACCAAAAACTAAATGTCTAACTCATCTAGGTGTTAATTAAAGTGTTTTAAAATGTCGTTATTAACATGCACCTTAAAAACTTTTTTATTTTAAACCAGAATTTCTAAGAATTTAATAATTAGATATATTCTAGTAACCCATTTTTTATTAAATGAAATATGATATAAGAAGCATTAACAGGATAATTATCAAAATTTCCACTAAAGATTCAAGAAGTCTTTTTTTTTTTCATCATATAATTTTTTATTTGATCCTAGATTTGTTAATTCCTAACATGCTGGTGCTGTCCTATTACTGAATTAATTGATTACAATTATATTTCGATTGAATCAAATATA
This sequence comes from Xipholeptos notoides, assembly GCA_036873565.1. Classification (NCBI taxonomy): domain Eukaryota; kingdom Metazoa; phylum Mollusca; class Cephalopoda; family Idiosepiidae; genus Xipholeptos; species Xipholeptos notoides. The sequence goes on from JAYKTE010852408.1 coordinate 5,196, forward strand.
ACCATGAACTTCTCTCTGTAGCTTATTTGATAATTTTCTTGCCTTATTTTAGCCGTTGGATTAAAATTACCATAAAAAAGAATTTTATTAAGATAATAGAAAAATAAAATAAAGGTCGGCAACTCTCTCGTAGTCAATGCACATGACTTTATGGGATATACACGTTACAACATAAATATTTTTTGATTAATTTATATTTTCTTATGTTACGTCGGATATTATCATTATTATAACAAACTATTTCCATAATATCTTAAATGTTTAATTTCAAAATTACATTATGCCTTATAGCCCCCATACACACACAACGCATGGAGTTGAAGTTGAGAAGCATAGCACTGATGTTTATTAATCTCTTTTAAATGAAATTATCGATATATCTGAATATTTATCTAAGCTGAACAAACGGCAATTTCATTAGAAGTGGGAAAAGCTTCCTTTAAAACCTATGATAAATTGTCAAAAGAAATGTTACTTTTTAGATAGCTATGATGAAAATGCTCAAGTTTAAACAAACGAATTCTACCAGATTTTGTGAAATGGCTCTTATGTGTCTTTTAGGTCATTCAGTGCGTTTCCTACTACTTGAGGTCTGGCCAATGTGGAATTTCTGGTCTATTACTTCAACTAATGCACCAGCCTTATTAAAAAAAATAGCACTTTTATTTACATGATGCATATATTTATTCTACCTACCCTTTTGGGCTTAATTAGGAGAACTATTTTTAGTTGGTATTTATTGGATATACAAAGTATGTTTCTAACAGTAGTTATCTGTTATCAGTTCACTGTGTATAACTATTTAAGAAAAACATTTTGTAATTGCCACTCGTGACTGTCTTCAAATAGATTACTCCCAATAAGGAAGATGTTTAAACTTTAATATCGTCTGCTTTCTAAAACCCATTCACAATCAACTGCCTCGAGCAGATGGAGCTCATTAACTCGGAGGAGTAACTCATCTAGGTGAAGGATAACATTGATTCCACATTGTCTGGGAATTTAATTATCACGTAAAACGGTCCTTGTGCCTAACTTGCTTTGGTGCTCGATCGAGTATATATCGTGTATTTCATCTATTTTCATTTATTCGAACTTCTTAGGAATAGAATATTTTAAAAATGTTGCTCTTTTTTATGGGAAGCCATGTGGAGTAATAAGTTCTCAGATTTTAGAATTATAATACGAGTTCAAATCTCAGTCGAACTGATCAGTTCACATTCTGGTTTATTATGGCATAAACATTTTAAAACTAAAACTCTGACCAAGGAGATCATCTTAGATACTTGGTTGTGAAAGAAATAGATGAAGTCTTTACTGAAAGACATTTGTAGTTTTCCAATACATAGAACATTTTCTAGAGTTGAAAACCCTAACCAAAACCTGTTTTAACACCTAAGTAAAGCAGGGATGGATTCAAGAAAATTGTCAACTGGTTAGTTTAACAAAATCTTATATAACCAAATACCATTGTACGTTGATTTGAGTTGAGTTTTGAATTTTTTAGTATAATAGCTAGAAGATAATTGGACTATATTTCTTTTATTGCATTGCCTGAGCAAAATATTCTACCCTTTAATTCGTTCAACCCGCCTACATTGTAGTATTGTTTGAATTTCGTCTACAAAAAGAAATAAAATAAAAAGTACAATCCCACACTCTGTTTCCCAGTAACCATGAACATAAATTCCCAATGAAAAACATATCATTATGAATTGTATTAGTAATTTCCCTAAGATTTGGGCGTTTGAAGATAGTGCTAAAAGTTTTAAATATTTGATGTAGCTGGATTATGAAAAGAATGTACAACTATTAATGCAATAATAACAATTCGGAAATTGAGTATTTTATTTTGGTAATCATAAAAGAATGTAATTGAAAGTTAGATTTTAAAAATTATTTTAAAAGAATGTCTTCCTGTACGCTTCTTAGACACAGGTTGATAAATAGATTACTTGCATATGGAATGTTTAAAAGTATGATGAACATTAGTAATTTTTTCAATTGTCGCTTTACTATTAATACTATCAGTAGCCTTTGCAATTGTCTAAAGCATTGGTTCTTAACCGTCATCCACAGAATATCTCTGAGAGATCAACAGACAAAACCCAACAAATTGAGGGTGCACAACTTTTTTCTCATCCGTGTACAAAATAATGCTGCATTGAATTTAACTGAAGAGTTCTGCTCTCCATGTGGTTGAGTCTCTTGACTCTAACCCTGGTGTCCGAAATTTATAAGTTGTCTGTACAGATAATTAACGTGTTGCTCGCTTTTACAGCACGTACAATACGATCTCTTTTCAATCGGCTTTTAACCCGTGACAAGCAAAAATAGATGACTGATTGGCCAATTGTAGTGCTGGTTTTATATCGGTGTGTCCTTCTAGATTAGTTACCCTCCTGAGTTTACAAGCTTCTAGTATACATTTCAATTTAGTGGATCATCTGGTGGTCGAGGGGTTAGGAACTCGGACTGACGTCGTTTCAGTTCGATTTCAATCCTGGCTAAAGGATGACTCGCAGTTTGCAGAGCTATACCGATGAAGCGTAGATGCTTAAACCGGCCTGTATACATATTGCAATATATATATATTCTAGTTTGACGGATATTTCAGCGTACATCTATATGATAATGATTTTCTAGTTAATCCTTATAATAATAATAATTTTGTTAATTTTTTTTCATTACAATAGGTCTACAAAGCCTTACGCCGCGCCCGCAAATGTGGGCCCGCTGTGTTATTAAGCATAGTTCTGACTTATCAAAGTATCTAAAAATACATTTCTATTTTAATATTTTTTGTTGTGCAGATATAAAAAAAAAATGTACTATAATAATATAGTTATAAAATTAATACACTAAGAAAATTTAAACTAGTAATAATTGAGTAGATTTACAAAAATTTACTAATAATAATCACAATTATAACATAATGTAAACACTAATAATAATTACATTAATAATAATTCTATTAGTTTATACACGGTTGATGTTGTGGTTGTTGTAGACAAAAGATTAATTTTGGATTTCAAAATTGTGCTTTTTAATATTGCATGATTTTGTGTACATGTTGGGAAGGAAAAGCTTCTAATATCGTTGTTGTAATAATTATATCAAAACCGTAGCTGTTAATGTAAAAATAAGCTTTAAGAAAATGTGCTATTATATATATATATATATATGTGTGTGTGTGTGTGTTTGTGTAAAATGAAATTTTAAAAATGGGAGATAGACATGTACATTTTATAGTATTTATCCACTCACCATTCTGATCCCTCGGGAGTAAGCTTGAAATATTGACCTTTGGGGTCAATATAAGGTCAGTAAATCGTTTGTTGACAAGTTATGTCAATTAAGGTCTTTCGGGGCCAAAGTTTTTCGTCTCAGGTTTCCGAAAACGTTTTGTTTATTTAGTCTGTCTTATTTTTTCTTTAAAATGTGGCTCTGACTTTAATCAACGATTACTTATGTTTTTCGTCTTTTTAAAGAATACATTTTCGAGTTGCTTTTTTGAAAATTGACTCTTTCTATTATATTGTGACTATAGTTCATCTTCTTTTTTTCTTCAAACAAAACAAAGGACATACATATAAAAACAAAAGCTGAAATATTTTTCGTCCTATGGGAAAGCGTTAGGCTTATTTATATTGTTTCTGACCTAGAAAAAAGAAATTTAAAGATTTATAGTTTATACTTCTAGCCATCATTGACAATATTTGTTTCTACGATTTGATGGTTAAAGATTCCTGGGGTTTAAAGAGACTTCACTAGAGCTAGAGTTTTTTTTTCCATTTGTGGGCAAACTAATAAATATCAATGAAAAACTCCATGTGACGCTGTCCGACGTAGAAGACAAATTAACTGTGTTTAAATTAGTTTTCATGAATATTTTTGGGGGTAGGACCTCCAGGAACTATACACTAATTCTTTTATTGTAAAATGAAAAGAAAAACATTAACAAATTTTGTTTTATTATAAAATAGAATGTCCATGCTAATAAAAATGACATCATAAAAATAATAGTAGAATAATAAACAAAATAGTAATGTTTCTATGTAAGAATTAAATAAGGATAATAAATAAATAACATTTGAACAGCTTAAAAATAAATTGAGTGTCTTCAGTACACTACACGATACATGAATAAAATAAGAAATTAAAAGATAAACAAATACACATCTGTCATTATTATAAGAGAGATAGGTTATAAAAAAAGTTCCAAGCGTATCAACTTATGACTTTCGTATTCAATAATTTTAAATAGATTAAGGACAATAATTTCTGTATAAGTTCATTCCTTCTAGATCAGTTGGTACAGCTTGAAGACAATATGAGGATCCGGCTTTCGATTCTATATTCTGGTTACACTTTTTAGCTTTTAATCTTAAGAGTGTGACACGATACACACAGAAAAATAAATAAACAAATACACATCGGTCATTATTATAAGAGATTTCTATTATTGAAAAATTGAAAACTCTGCAATGCAATTTAGATAGAACCATAATAGTCAGTCATCAACACATTTCAAGGAAAACTTATCATATGAAAATATGTTCGTTTAGACTATAAAAATAATTAAGTATTTGATTTTTTTTCTTTTTTCTTTTTTTTTAAGCGATTTCAAGCGATTGTTTGACTTTGGTTATGTATCACTCAATAGGATATCACGACAGCTGTATTTGTAGATCGTCGTTAATTTTCGTATCTTAAAACCGGAATTAACATTGAGAATTGGGTGTTAAGTCAGATTTGGGAAGTTTACATTTAAAACCAAAAGTTCAATATGTATTAATCCTGATTTTAAAACTATAGATTTTGGTGTACGTTTCGCGTATTGGGTGATTTCTCGCATTATGCCAACACCACGAAGCAATAAGCTGACTCCCCATACAGTCACCAAATGGCTAAAAACAAATTCACAAAGACTATCAGGGGTAACAAAATGTCAAGTAATGTAAACATGAAAGTCTGACTTTGGGGAAAATGATTGGAGATTTTCCCACCTATTTAGGTGGGAAAATTGTAAAAATTAAAATATTTTCCGATATGTACAATTGCCCAGACTCGATCGGAGGTATATTTCGTCCTAATAATTATATTTAATTTTACCACAGCTTTCGAATAACCTATATATTGAATTTCTAGTAAAGTCTATACAGCAAAAATTAACGAAGTAATTATAGGATCTATAGTCCTGAAACTTGTGAACAATTATTTTAATGGTATATTGTATGAGAGTGTAAAATTTAGTTTAAATTTGACCACTCAAAAACTATCTATGAACACAAGTAAAAAATTAAAAAAAAAACGTGAGAATTTTAAAGAAAATATGGCCAAGCCGATTTAGAGTTCCGTGGAAACGAACTCGCACTCAAAGTTCCATTTACATATAAGTTTATGCGATGAAAATGTCTTTTTTCTTTATTACGTATATAGATAGATATTCAAAGATGATATTGAGTTATTTTTTTGTATGTTTTTTTTTTTGTTTTTTTACTTATTTTCAAAAAAGATCTAAGATAAAACCACTAAAACAAATTCTTTTAGATCTCCTAATAATATTGAAACCGTTTAATCGCCAACTAAAGATAGCACACACATCAATTCTTAAAATGGACCCGGAATAATTAAATATCCAATCCAAATTTTTCCCCTAGCTATGTAATATTTTTAGAAACATTTTTCACTTAGCTATGTTTGGGGAAATATTTTTTACTTAGTTTGTGAAAAATTTTTCACTAAGCTATTACATGGCTATGTAATAGTTAGGGAAATATTTTTTTATTTAGCTATGTAATAGTTTGTATTGAACTTAATGGATATTCGCGTGAACGTCTTGTAATATGTATTGAAAACATTATGGACCCATAAAGACTAAACAAATGAGATTCATTGTAACTGATTAAAAAAAAAAGTGAATAAAGATTCGGTCAGAATCAAAGAAGATGGGATTAGTCTTAACAATTTATGGAATGATGAATCATCAATCATTTATTTTTTATTTCGTTTGTAATTTTGATATGTTTCCGCCGTTTTATTTTTTGAAGAGTATTGAAAAAAATGGAAGGTTCATGAATGGTTGGGTTGGAGTTACTTTCCCTCTTTACAAATCATTCTGATCCCAAGATTCAGTCATTTGCAATTTAAAAAAAAAATATTGATTATCGCTTGATTTTCTTGTTCTTATAGTTATAAGGTAGCTTGTGTGTGTGTGTGTGTGTGGAGAATAGAAATTCATTTTCTTCTTTTTCTAATTCAGCTATATTGTTTTCTTTACAAAAAAATATTGCAAAAAAGTATTCATCTTGGAAATTACAAACTCTAAAAGATTAATTTTTGATTAGAAGAAAAAACATTAAAATCTTCTTAAAAAAATATCCCTATTATTCCTAAGACAATACATTAAAATGTTTTGCTTATCCATACACAACTGAATAAAAATTAGTTTAAAAAGGATGAATGTCGACTAATACAAAAAATTGTTATATGGAAGAGTGAAGAAATCTAAAATATATGCTGGTATATCGCATAGTTTTAATTTTCAAGTGTCATTTTGAAAACTTATACGTTTATTACTCCATTATCTGTGATACATTTGTTCTGCGTGAATTTTAATTTTAATTTTTGCTCATTATCATTACAAAAGTGATCAAAGTGATAACACGCACGAAAAGTTTTAGGCGTCAAAACAGATTTCATAGATACCTAACGTTAATTTGGAAATATAATGTTTATTAAATGAAAGTATTTTTCCTTGAATTTTTCCATTGAGTGTTTATTAATTAAAAGTTCCAATTAATGCTTTTCATTCGTTTTTCATTGAACATTTTGGGTTTAATCATTATTTCTTTTGAAAAATTGTGAAACTATTGTTTCAAATTATGAAGTAACACTTGATAGAGTTCTAATGACTTGCATAAGTCCATTTATTTCACATACTAGGTTTGATTATTTCAGAAATATTTTTTTTTACAAACCTGTGCATATAATGATGCATGTTTTTTAGTTGATTGGCATAAAATTGATTGCTTCAAAAAGAGTTTAGAGGTTGTTTTATATTACGCGAATGAATTAGTTTTTTTTTTCTTTTTCAATAAAAAAATTGATGAGAACTTTTCCTGATTACGAGTGTCGATCCAAAAGTAAAGTCACCCATCTTTTAAAGTTGAAGAGCTACCAAAACAGGAGCATAACAATTAAAACAAGTGACCTCTTGTGCTCCAGATGTTACATAGTCACCACCATTATAAATGCACTTTGGCCACCGATGAACGAGGCGATTCTTTTTCACGTTCGGAGCGTGTTGTCGCTCACATCTAAATTCTAGTAAACTGCAGTTAGATTGGCACGCTAATGACCAACGTAGCTCTCCACAAATCTGATGCAACGGGCTCGTAACGCCCCAACTTTTCAAGTTTGGCCCCTTTGCAGCTATTATCCGACTAATAAAAAATCGAATTGTTTACACAGGTCCGAATATCACATATCTCAAACTCCAAGTATCTCGACGAAAAATTGGCAAATAGTTTGGTAGAGACAATATCACCTTTTATTATCTATCTATCTATCTATCATATATATATATAAAGATGAACTCTGACAATATATATTAATATATCTATTCCGACACCTTCACTAAAGCCAAATTTATGTTCTATATTTAATTGCAGATGAATTAATATTTCTTAACATCCCAGTAAAGGTTAGTTAGAAACGTTAACCAGATTTAAATACTTTCATTTCGTAACCTACAAATTGACCGATACAAATGGAATCCAGTCTCCCGACTCGGAGATTTTATGGGGTCAATTTCAATGTTGACCTTTCTATGCTGAAATTAATAAAGTCAGAGTGTTGAAACTTTGTCTAGATACGTTCTGTGAGCTGGATGGAATGATTTACGGCAAGAAAGGTTAAACGTTTGGAATGAACTTTTTATGGGTCACATACTGACAACTTTCGAATCAGAAATGGGAAACTGACAAAGTTTGGGTGCTTTACTTCTGTTTATTTCCATACTACATTTCAAAAGGTGAATGCCAGAAGAATAAGTTTTTTTTCCATCAGAAAACTCCGTCAATATACATTTTTATACAGAGATTTGTAAAAGAATTAGGGGAGATAATATTTCTTGTACATAAATTTATGACATGGTTACAGACACTATATATAACTGAGTTATACTCTGATATTGTATAGGATTTTCTTATGCGTAGAGTGGTTTTGTAGCCGAAAAAAATAATCAGGTCTTGAATTAATTTTAAACTGAAAAATTATTTTAATAAAAATAATCGAAATTGTTATATCGAACATATTCCCACAGTTCCATTTTTATATTAGGTTAGATACATGTCTACGATCAATGAGTAAGAGGTTTTATGGGTACATTGTTCTGTACATAGAAATTGATCATTCAGAATACTAGTATTAGCCCTAAATAAATTAATGTTTGATATATATTATCCTCGGATACCCCCTTTTTGTGGGGGCGCCTAAATAGCGAGTTTCCCTTTTAAGGAAGAAAAACTTCCTTCGAAGTCCTTTGTTTCAGTTTTACCTTTTATTTTTACTCTCTATCGTAAAAGCGACCTCGTCACCTGTTTCACTAGAATCCCCTCTTTCTTGGCCACTCATTAATTCCCTGTTTAATTCTCTCCTTCCCTGATACCTAAATATTTTTTACATATTTTTCTTTCCGCTTCATCGGTTTCTCTGGCAATCTACACATTTAACCTTTTTGCCTATAACTTCAAAACATTTTTTAACAACAAAAAAGAGAAGAAAAATCAGGGGCGGGGAAAAGGGGCATTTTACATCCTCTCTGTTCACATGTTAGGGATTTTTTTTCGTACCAACCCTATTCGGGTCAGATCAAAGCTTAGCAACTTATGGATACAAATTTCCTCTTAAAAATATTTTTGAGTTGTACTCGGTGCCCTTATTCTCCTAACGTTGTGTTAAGAAAACTAACTTTTTTTAAATATCAGCAGATAATCGTATACTTGGAGAATGCCAGTCCATAAGGTTAGTTTCACAGACCTTTCTTGGATTACATCTGCAATTCTTTATCACTCTTTCTCGCGTGCACACGCGCATACGCACACACACATACACATATATTTGTATAAATGCAATGAAATGCATACACATTCGTAGCAAAATTAAACGAAACCGCTAATTTTTTTTTATCCAATATTTTTAAGGCTGCTACACAGTGGGTAATTCCAGTTATCTTGCGGGATAAATTTATAAGGGATAACTAATCCGAAACTTATATACAGGGTGAGTCACAGGAAACGCATATTTAGTTCACCACCTAACTATGGGATGGTGGTTAATAATTCAAAAGAAAATTAAAATATAAAGAATAAAAGCAAAAAACATTTTAAAAAAAACACTAATAAACTAACAATAAAGAAAAATAAACAGTACCAACTGAATGGCTTCTTAAGCGGGTTTAAAAAATACTTTCTCAGAGCGAGTAAAAAGCGTTCCAAAAACATGTTTTCCGTGACCCACCCTGTATATATTTATTATGTTGTGGTTTTACAGCATATAAACCACTTTGGGTTCATTTAATGCCAGTATGATATTTGGTTTCATTCTGCCCTATGTTTCTGTTATACAGTTTTTGGTTTGGTATTTATTCATTTGTTGGTGATTTTTATATCTAGATAAGTTTTGAACAGTTTGTTTCTTTCAACTGATGTTTTGCTTTAATATATTTTCTTCGGGTGTTTTTCGTGTTGATCTGCTGTATATATTATAGAAATATATATGCATTCCCTAAAAATGATCTCGAAAGCTATACTACTTTATTTTTCAAAATAATTACCTTTAAAACAACAAACATCCAAATCATAACAAAGTTAATTACAAAAAAAAGTAACCATAATAAGGGTGCATTTCGTGTACAATTAATTAAATCGAAATGATTTTTAAAGATATAGTGATTTTACATCTTTTAATTACTTATCAATTTAACGCTCTATTTAACAGGAAAAAATACAAATTGCAGAAATATTTTTTCAGGTATTCAAAAACAGCTGCATAGTCACCCTATTAATTAGTCAATTTAACTCTCTTTCGGTTTTGAAAGGGTATAGATTCAATTATTAATTTCTGAACCCCTTAGAATGATATATACACACACACACACACACACACATACACACATACACACATATATATATATATATATATATATATATATAACAGCTCGTTCTCTCCATATCTCCCCCGCCAAGCACCCTCTCTGTCCACAGATGGTGCTCTGGCACCACATGTTTCGTGGCTCGGGAACCTTGCCATTGACGAGAGACCCCTCCTCTTCGGCGTAGAGACTAGGTCGAGGCGCGTGCTACTTACTCACCCAAAACTCCTCGCACACGACCTTTGTGAGGGTTGGCTGTCTTCTGTAAAGAAGTGGCAGTCATAATATATATATATATATATATAATTCAGGATTTCTACCCGGGTTTCACCCTCTGGATGGTCTTAACAACAGCACAATTATACTATTTATAGTTATATATATATATATATATATATACATATATAAACACACCTTGAATATATACACACACACGGTGAATGGTATTTAGTTGCTTGCCCGGTTTTCTGCTAAATCATTTTGTCAAAATTAAATTGCTTCGGGCCTTCTGATTTACAAAAACATTTTTTTTATTTTGTTCATCGAGGATAAATTCTCAATTTGTTTTCCTACTATGGAATTATGTTAAGCCGTTTAAAAATAATTCAGTGGGTTATTCTCCTGATGTTAGTTTTTTGTAAAGTCACCTGCTCCTCATCCCGAGAGGATTAAATAGAAAGTAAAGGGCAAGAGACCCTGCATAATGGACAGGTGCTGATGTGCGAGTAATACTTCATAATTAGGTTACAGAAAACAAGGCACTGGTGTCAAATGCTAGAACTTCACAACGGAATATTTTTTCACGTTGTTTATGGTGGATTTTCTCTGAGTATTTAGATAACTCTCTCTCTCCAGTTTTTGCTGTTTTGTTTTATGTAGAAGATGCGATCGTAAAGGTTTAGTGAGGAATTAAGCAAGACTATAAGATTTAAAATGAATCCTCAAACTATCAAATTGCAACCGTTTCCCTACTTAGTTATCTTTCATTAAACATTGATATAAAACTGTTTTCATGCTGTTAAATCTTTTTTTTTAATTTGCGGGTATTATATTTCTTAATGTGATTCTAAATCTTTTCACAAATACAAACAATATGAGTTTTCATTATTCGGACTTCCATTTTTAAATGAATAATGATCATAAGAGAATCATAAATCGTTGAATTGCCGAAGAAAATAAATAGTCAATGGTCTATAAAAACGCAATATAATATTAAGTATCGACACTTAAAACCGATCTTAAACAGCATCAGAATATAATCCAAATTACTAAAGCAATTGATGTATAAATATCTTTACTAAAACACATTTACATTTCCCATTAATGGCTGATACGCCGTAAAACTTAAACAATCAATTATTATATGAAAAAGGGATTAAGAGTAACATAAAAATATTGAGAGCAATTCATAAGGCATTATTTAAAAAACCCTTTTTAATGTATTAAAAAATAATAAACATTTGTTTGAAATCTTTTATTAGAATAGGAAATAAATGAGATTTACAATTATTAATCTTAACCATGCCTTATACGTTTCGGTACAGTTCTAGAAATTATATAGGAACTCAGTCGAGATAGATGATGATGGCATCCGTCCGTCTCTAGAGACGATGGATAATTGATGGAAAAGTGCGCCCTCATAGCTAACCAAGT
>JAYKTE010853519.1:0-17004 GCA_036873565.1 Xipholeptos notoides
ACCCCTAATGTCAAATCTCAAGTCTGTAGGTTGAAAATTGACGGAGAAGTTTGGTAGGGAAATGTACACACACACACACACAGACACAGACATACAAACACAATTTCACTTTTATAGATATACTAGAAGCATTACCCAGCTTTGCCTTGGCACTTAAAAAAATTTAGATAAATTATTTCACCATTATTTTCAATGAAACTCTATTCGTATCGTAGTAGTTTAGTAGAAACCGCAAATGTCAAATCTTTCATCTTTGACTCCAATTTTGACCCCTTAGCAATTATTTCATCCGACTCAAAGCCAATTAGAAAGTTTTTCCCAGGTCCAAGTATAAAATAAAGGGGGTGGACACCGGACACGCTGCTGCGGTAGTATGATGACAGTTTACACACGTTGCAAGTGTGGCAGCCACGCGTAGGTCACATGACAAGTAAGTCGGTCGATGTGTCAAACAACATGTATATAAACAGAGAAGGAGAGGAGAAGAGGAAGAGAAGAAGGGATATTTGTCGTACGCCTCCTGCCCGAGTGTCGAGCCACCCGCCAACACCTTCCCCCTGACAACAAGTGTCGCCAGCAATAGAGAAGAAGAAGGCAAAAGACTCTATTCACGGTGAAAAACGGAGGCTACTATTTCGTCCTACACAAACAGTGATAAATAAAATAATAAACTGGTTCCCTCTAAAAAAATTTATAGTTCGTGTTGATTATTTAATCTTGAGCCACGCTACACAAGTAACCTATGTCTAAAATTTCAAGTGTTTTGACCTAAAATTGTCGGAGTAGTTTGGTAAAAAGGATTCCAAAAAGCCGGTTAGATGAAGCCCGTCAACCCAAGGCAAGTAACTTATCTAGTTGAAGGGCAACACTGATTCCAAAACCGGGCAAGATGGACGAGTGAATTCATGGAGATTAAATTAACATATATTTTTCTGGCTCAAAACCAAATCAAATTTGTTTCACAGGTCCGAATACTGCATATTATCAAATTTCGAGTCTCTAGATCCAAAATAGGTAAAGTAGTTTGTTAGTGACTGTTACTTAGACAGGCAAATAATGTCATTTTATAGATGTATAGATAAAATTGGTACAACCTGTAGAAATTTGTTTTCCATTTTTTAATACACAGCAATTAAGTAAAAAATAATTTAATCGAGCTTTTTACCTTGATATCTCCCAAAGTTCTTTTCTTTTCTTCTTTTTTTATCTATAACTTTACTGTCTCGCTTTTTCTCCTTTGTATCGTCATTTTCTCGTCCTTTTTATTTGTCCTTCTATTCTTAATTTTTTCGTCATTCTAAAGATTCTCACCTTCGCTTAAACGCGCCACGAAAAAAAATGAATTTCATCAAAGAAGCAGACAACACACACACACACACACACACGCGAGCACACACACACGAGCACACACACACAAAAAAAAGGGTAAAATAAACAAAAATAAAAAAACAAGTAGGAAAAGCCCGCGGATATTTTTTTACTTGCTCTTCCAACCCCCCCCCCCCGACTTTCGTACAATCTGCTTCCTCACTAAAATAAGATTTCGAAATTGAATGCCGTTATCTGATTGGAATGAACAAAAGGAAGCCTTATCGATCTACGACTGAAAATCGAATAAAATTTACAAATGATTGATTTTAAAAAAAAGTCAAAGCAGATTCAATTGGTTGATAACGCGAAAAAAAATTGAGTTGCAAATTCAGCGTTCAAGTGGGGTTTCATTTGAATTTGTAATGAAAGAGACATATAGACACACAGACAGACACATTTAATGGAATCTTAATATTATTTTCTAGTATCATTTGGATTATTCAGACCTTCTCACCTTTATTGTTATAGGCACAATGCTTTATTATTTGAGTGAATTTCTGATATATGGCTTGATAATTAGTACTATTAAGATCACTCAGACTTTTATTCTGGCCTTTATTATTATAGACACAATGCATCTTTATTTGTGTGAATTTCTGATATATGCCTTGATAGTTATTATTATTAAGATTATTCAGACTTTTATTCTCACATTTATTGTTATAGACACAATGCTTCTTTATTTGTTTTAATTTCTGAGATAAGTTTTAATGAAAATTAATATAATTGAGATAATTAAAACTGTATGTAATTCTCTTTATCTTTAGTGTTATAGATACAATGCTTCTTTGTGTGAATTTCTGAGATGAGGCTTGATAATTAGTATTAGATTTTCAGTTTTTTATTCTTGTCTTTATTGTTATAAATACAACATGTCTTTAGTTGTTTGAATTTTTATGAGACAAGGCTATAGAGTTGTTAAGATATAATCCGGGCTACGCGCGTTCTAGCACAGGATGAGTTTATAGACTTGGGGGAGGCTTCGAGCAGTAGTACTCCATGTTGTTGCACGCACCGATGTCTACAGACTGCCTCACATGGTGGCGTCTTTCCTCTTTTATAGAGAAAAGGGAAGAAAACCCTCGCGTATTTCCGGCTTCGTCAAAGAGTCTAAGCTTTTACCACAGCTCCACTTTCACAGCCTAACAAATCAACTACATATTTCAAAGCGACTTTGTATGTCTGAGGAACGGTCTCTATAAAATATTTTTGTCAATTTTTGGCCTAGAAACTTGAAATTGGATATATGGGATATTCAAACCTGTGGAAGAAATTTGATTTGGTTTTGAGCCGAAAAATAGCTGCTAAGGGGTCAAATTTAAAAAAAAGGATTGTTGCAGGCCCATAGCATCGATAGTGATTTGGGTGTCAATATAAAATAATTTTCGGTTTTTAAAAACTATGGCAGTTTCCTTATGAAGACAAAAATCTTGGAATTGCAAAAAACACAGATCAAAATGAGCATTAAAGCAACCCGCTAGTATTTTTTACAGCATATAAAGCTTTTGGTCATCTAATGAATTGACAATTTTTTTTATTAGATTGCAGAGAGAGGGGGAGATATAGAAAACAAGAGAAAGGGGAGAAAAAGTAAGAGGTTCAATATAAACTAAGTTGGCACTCTAGCCAGCCTGCACCTGTCAACTTTTATTCAGAAGATCTGACCAATGTCTTTTGCTGTCCGATTCTAACTGACAGTGACACATGCAATACCCCAACCCCGAAAAGAAAGTCACGTGATCATCCAGCAAAATAGTCCATATTACGAACATCAGTTTGCTGTGTGTTATTCCCAAAAGAACAAAATAGAATAGTAATTATCAGAGAGATAGTCCTAATTACTAATATCAGCGTGCAGTGTGTTATTCTTTCAAGGAAAGAATAGAATAGTAATTATCTACTCTGAGAAATAGTCCAAATTACGAATTGAGTTTACCGTGTGTAATTCTACAAAAGAAAAAATAGAATAATACTATTGAAACCAATATATTTGCTGTTAAGGATTTCTAGTGATAACATCCAGTTTTTTAGTTAATTCTGGCTTAATTTGGATTGCAATAATGGGAATGTGTGCAGACTGAATGTCATTGGTTATATCTATTATGGGCTTCTTTTTGTAACTACGAATATCGCTTTTTGTACATAGCTGCTGGCTTTAAAGATATCGTTATCGTCATTTTTGTACGACATGATGGAAGTATAATGATTCAAAATATTTTCACTTCACGGGGAAACCTCACGAGCAGACCTAACGAGCACAACTTCCGAGAAGACTTCACAAGCAGATCTCACGAGTAGACCTTCCAAGCAGACCTCATAAGCAGATATCACGAGTAGACCTCCCGAGCAGATCTCACGAGTAGACCTCCGAAGCAGATCCCACGAGTAGACCGCCCAAGCAGACCTCCCAAGCAGCAGCTCCCATGAGTAGACCTCCCGAGCAGACCTCACGAGCAAGCATCGCAAGATACCACACAAGCAGGTGTTCCGAGCAGAACTCGTGAGCAGAATTCCCAAGTAGACCTCACAAGCAGATCCTAAGATTAGACCTCAAGAGTATATCTAGTGAGTACAACTCGCGAAAAGACCTCACAAGCAGATCTCACAAGTAGACCTCACGAGTAGACCTATCGAGTACAACTCGCGAGAAGAACTCACAGGAAGATCTCACGAGTAGACCTCGCAAGCAGACCCCATGAGAAGGCATCACAAGAAGACCCTACCGACAGACTACCCGAGCAGAACTCACGAGCAAACATCACGAGGAGACTTGTTGAGCAGACGTCCCGAGCAGAACTTGCGAGAAGAAACAGAACCCATGAGCTGTATCTGCCTAGTCTTTTTAAAACAGTGTTGTCATTCACACCAAGATTAGTTACTTTTCTCGGGTTGGAGAGCCTCAACTATATGACTGAGCCCAACCAAGATTTGAACTAGTGTACTACGAGTCCAAAGTCTAAAAATTCATCCATTTTCCCAATGCGGTTACTAGCTAATCATTATAGAAATCTTAGCCCCCCCCTCTTCTTGTATTTTTCTTTTATTCTTAACCAATCAACCCAGCTCTCAAAAGATGACTATTATCATGGAAATTCGAAAGAATATTTCTCCCGGCGTGCAAATGCCATAGTTTCCGGATTTCAATCTGTTTAATATTTGATAATTAAAATATGGTGAGCAATGCCACAAGCACCAGTTTTTGTTATTTTCACAAATAAACAAAAACAAACAAATTAAATTTTAAAAAAAGCAACTCAATAGTTATCACTGCGCATGTGCAATACGACCTTTTTAATTTATTTTTTCTGAATGTGGGGCGTACACCTCACAAATACAGATTTGATTTTCAAGAGTAGTTGGCAATTGAGACCTACTGAGAGAATATGAAGCAACATTTTTAAATTTAATTCTTTGAAATTTTTTTCGTCTTGTAAACATTAATAGTTTAAGCTTATGATTTTATGTTGTACAAAATATATTCAAAGGTAAATGTCAGGTAAAAATCAGGTAAAGATTAGCAACCACAGACTTTCCAAGGGAAGAATAGTGACCCAGACTTTTCCAAGTATAGATAAGCAACCCCAGAATTTTTCAAGTAAAGATTAGCATCCCCAGACTTTTCCAAGTAAAAATTAGTAACCCTAGAGTTTTTCCAAGTAAAGATCAACATCGTCAAACTCTTCCAGATAAAGATTAGCAACCGTTGACTTTTCTAAGTCAAGATTAGCAATCTCAAACGCGTATTACGATTCCGAAGTCCGACTGCTTGACCCACTATCTCCAAATGGACTTCCCCGTGTTGTTCAAGCTCAATTCACTATAAGTCAAGTCACACACAGGTACTTCCTTGGCAATTGTGTTTTCTTGTGAAGCATTCTTTTAACCTGCGAGTACAGACTATTTGAGTGGCGTGAGATGGTAGGGAGGGTAAAGGCATGAAACAACAGAGAAGACCGGACTCGAAATCGAGAAGACAGCCAGTATTTATAGATGTGGAAGGGTGATTATCATAGGGGTAGTTAAGTCCACCATAACTATAAGACTGGCAGCTACATCGACCAAAACGTTGAGAATACAGTAATAAAAAAAAAATGAGGATTAAAGTCTAAATAAATAATAAAATGTTCTATTTTAGTCTTTAAAAACATTTGGTTCTCATTTCATATACAAGGGTCGTTCCAAGAGTAATATCATCTATTTTTAAAGTTATTTTTGAAATGCTGAAGAGCTATGAGGAAGGTAGTAGTAGTACCATTGAAACAGGCGACCTTCTGTGATCCAGAATTTACTTTTTTGCATAGTCACCACCATTCTCAATGCACTTTTGCAAGCGATGACTGGGACAGTCCAATTTCGCCCCGGAGGTGCTTTGTCATTTACATCTTTGTTGCCACTCTGAAAACGACGAACCCATCTTCTAACTGTGCTGACACTAACTGCATTGGATTCGTAAACGTTTAACAGGTGCCAGTGAATGTTGATTGGTTTAATTTTTTCTGCATGGAGGAATTTGAATGCGAATGACGCATCTCTGCTTCTGATAAATATTAATGACAAGGGTTATTTCTTAGATTCTCACACTGTCAATATCTGCAACAGAGAGATGAATCTTTCAGGCAATGTATGCATGACTCCAGTCATCATAACAATGCGATTTGCAATCCCTATGATAATTCAAGCATAATAAAAAATATGAGCAATTACCTTGGAACGACTGTCGTACAATGTTGAGGAACCCTATCAGCTAATGTTCACTTCCAGATTTCAGTAAGGATTAAATATAAGCTGACTCCCGTTCCGCGCCTAACCTTTTTCCCCTGGAGTATTATTTTTAGGCCCTAGATGCAATAGCAACGAACCACTTATCAATCCGAATCTATTAGTCTCACCTTCGTTGTCGGTTTCTCTCCTTGCCAAATTGCGTTTGGCCGATAATCTGAGAATTGCAAAAGATGGCGTTTTTATTGTGTAATCTGCAGAGATAGACAGCTATTATTCTGCTCTTTGGCGATATTGCTTCAAATTGCCATTTTATTATTTCTTCCTTCTTAATTTACCATTGAATTCAACCCCGCACTTTCTGTAATGCTCAATACTAAAAAAAATAAGCTCAAATTGAACTCAGTTTTCATTCGTTTATTTTTAAAAACAAAATTATTTTATCATTTTTATAAGCTTCTTATTGAAAAGTCAATAAATGGAAGCTGTTCGACTATTTATAAATGTCGACATTCTATTAACGCACTCCTCTTGTGTTACTAATCATATGAAAAGAAAACTATAAACTATATAGAAAAATATATGTATAAGAAAAGAATCGAACACGGATTTTATGTAGAAGGGTTATATTATACGGAAAAGTAGAATACAAAGTCATATTTGTCAGTAAGTCTGACTGCTAAGTTAGACCATATGTTATCTCGCATTATGTCACGATATCTCTCACAAGAATATTAGTCTCGTGGATTTATATAGTAATAAGAGTTCGTTATGACTAAATGGGTTAGTTACCAGAACAATTAGCTAATAGTAATTTCTATTTCTTATGACCATTTCTCTGGGACACAGCACGTACGTTACACTTGTTCACTAACCACCCCACTTAAAATACTTGATTTCATTGGTGCACGTATTTAAAAAATAAGAATAATGATTGAACTTATGCATTAATGACCTGAATGTTTCATCTATCTATTGTAGATATTGATGGTGTGAGACTCTAAGAAATCACCTCTGTCATGGACGTGCATCATAAGCAAATATGCATCATTGAATTCCTGAATGGATAAAAAGTCGAACCGATCAACACTTATTGACGCCTGTAGAACGTTTACAAAGCCGATGAAGTTGATTTCAGCACAGTTAGATGGGTTCATCAAATGAAACGATATATTCGAGGAACTAATTAGGGTTTAAAGTCTAAAAGAGTGGCCATCGTTTTGGTGTTCAAGTAAAAATTGCTCCCTTAACTTGACTTCATGCCATACGCTGGATTTTGAATAAAATAATCAACAAAATGAAACAATAACGCGTAAAGTCTAGAATAGTGGCCACCCTTCCAATGACAAAAAAAAAATGTTCCCTTCAATTAAAATTGTTACAAGTTGGATTTCAACTAAAATAGAAAGAATGAAAACAACTATGGGTAATGTCTACAATAATGGCCATCCCATTGATGACCAGAAAAAACTGTTCCCTTAACTTTATATTACACATTTTGAATTTCGACTAAAATCAACAGAACAAAAAGATTTATTCAAGAAAAAACATTAGGGTTTAAAGTCTAGAAGCGTGGCCATCCTATTGGTGTTCAGACAAAAATTGTTCCCTTCACTTGACGGTATGTCACACTCTGGATTTTTACTAAATTAATCAACAGAATGAAACCATAATGCATAAAGTCTAGAATAGTGGCCATTCTACCGGTTTAAATTGAATGTTTTATTAATTAAATGGAGGAAATTAGGAATGAAATGATAATTATTGATTTGTTTTGTATTTGTTCCTTATGTATTCAAATACGATGCTAAAAATGTTTGAATGTGGCTTTATGAATGGAAATTCAGGCCCTTATACCGAGGTTACCTTCTAGAAATAATAAATATTGTGTTTCTGGTTTGCTTGTGTAAATAACAAAGACAAAGAGAAACAAAAGTCTAAAAACAGTAGTACTAATTATGAAGCCTCGTTTCATTTATTCCCCGAAAAAGAACAGGGCCACAATAAAGGTGAGAATAAAACTTTAAATAGTCTATATAACACTTTTTACTGGGCTTCATCTCAAAAGTAAAAATAATCTAGGATCTAAACAAATTCTTTAGGTATTTACAGGCTATATATATATTTTGAATAAAGAAAAAATAGCAAAGTATTTTGAACTGCTTTTTTTTCACTGACAAAAATGGCACCCAACTCCCCTAGTTATATTTCAATTTTATATCTTACACACAGTTAAAATGCTGGACGAAATTATATATAATATACAAGATGGACTATAAGTCACATACGCACCAAAGCATTTAAAACCATTATGAAAGCAATAAACGGTATTTTATTAAAAACCAACCTTAACTGATGAACCGAGAAAGACATTACACAAGGTGGTACAATCACAAATGCTCAAAATTCTCGCCACTTGCATTGATGTACAATTCCAGTCGATGTTCTAAATTTTCCTAAACCCTACCAAGTAAGTAGCTGTTTCTATCTATGTGATTTCACCCGCAAATTATTTGAAGATGGTCGACATCTGCAATTCTTTTAGAGTATGCTATTTGTTTCAGGTGGCTCCAAAAATGATATCTTACTCCGTTGATTTTACATTGTTTCACGTCACACCTTACGTTATTCTTTAGTGCGTGACTTATGACTCACCATGTAATTTAATATTATAATATCATAATCGGAAAATAATTCTGTTATCAGAACGGTCAGTTGGAGTTAACATGGTTTGGAAGACGTCGTCCGTGAATCGGGAAGAGGATAATTATTTGTTCTAAACTTCCAAAGCGAAAACTTAATTATGAGAAACATTTTTATCTCTTAAGAATTTATGTTCAAAAGATAATGATATTTGGAGATTAATTAAAAGATATCTGATAAAATCGAATGCCAGTCGCAGCGGATGCCTTGGGGACTGGGGACTCTGAAGCCGAACGGAAGCATGTTACTAATGAAGCGTGTAGCGTTTTGCCATAAAAGTGACGTTTTCTTCACTGGAATTCATTTTGATGATGATGATGATGGGGGGTGCTGGGGATGACGGTGATGATGACGACGATGAGGACGACGACGACGAAGATGATGATGATGATGATATTGATGATGGTGAATATAATGGCGATGCTGATGATGATGATGACGATGACGTCGAAGATGAAAATGGTGATGAGGCTGATGACGCTAACAATGATGGTGGTAACGATGATGTTGATGATGATAATACTAGTGATGATGAGGATAACAATGATGATGATGACGATGATTAAGGGACGATGATGATGATAATGATGAGGATGCTTCTACTGTTGAGGATGAAGACAATGACGACAACAAGTCGACTATGATGAAGATGAAAAATGGTGATGACGCTGACAATGATAATGAAAATGACGATGGTGACTCTGAAGATGATGTTGTTGATGATGATGATGATGATGATGATATATAATTTTGTTCACAGTAGTAACTCAGAAGACTATCTCCATACAACATATCTATCCGAACTCCACCAAAATGAAGCCTATTAAAGAGTTGTTTGTTCGTCTATTATAATTTTCAAGGGAAGTCCATGTTGGACTGCGCATAGGCAGTAGGATTTCAGAATCGTAACACGCGAGTTCGAATCCCATTCGTTTAGTTTATGTTCACATTTGGGTTTGATAAATGTATGAATCCCCACATTCCCTCCAGCTATAGATTAAATAATGCATATCGTGTTCAATATGTTATTCAAAAACTAAGTGTGTCAAAAAGAATATTTATCAAAAATGATTCTTCTCGGCACTAAATGATCTAATAAGGTTGATACGCCGTAAAAAAACAAAAAACAAAACAAACCAAAGCTTTCAAAATTGAATTCTTACTATATTAAGAGAGCTTTCTGTTCGTCTGTCCAAAACCTTCCAAATTGAATCTTACTATTATAAGAGAGCTATCTATACACATCCTTCCTAATTGAATCTTTAGTATAATAAAGGAGCTGTTTTTTCGTCTATCCAAAGCCTTCCAAAACTAATCCTTATTATTATAAAAGAGCTGTTTGTTCGTCTATCCAACGCCTTCAAAATTGAATCATTACTATAACGTGGGAGTTGTTTGTTTGTCAACCCGAAGTCTTTCAAATTGAATCCTTATGCGATAGCTCTTTTATTATTGCAAGGATTCTTTTTTTGTGTGTGTTTTTACGGCATATCAATCATTTTAGGTCATTAAATGCCTAGAACAATCATTGCAAGGATTCAATTCTGAAAGCTTTTAATAGAGAAAAAGACAGTTCCTTTTTCTGTAAGGATACAATCGGAAGCTTTCCAAAATGAATATATATATAACAGTGTATTTCTATCTTCATTTAGACAAATCCATTTATAATTCCTGTTTTCTGTGGACAGCCAACCAGATTTGGGCATCGTCATCTTTGCTATGATGTACACTTTTGTTTCATTTTCTTGGACATGAGCCTATTTACCTTTTTTTATTGAATGAAACAATTTATTAGATTCTGTTCCCTGGAACAACAAATAGAAGACGGGTATAAGTAACAAATATATGGTAGCAGTTGTGCTTTTCAATCTGCGACTAGGATGCAATAATAGAAGGGATTCATAACTTTTCCAAAGGAAATCCCAGAAGTGAACATAGCAAATTGACTGATTGGGATTTGAACTCGCGTATTACGCTTCCAATGTCCATCCGCTGAACTGACACGGCTACCGGAATTCCCCGCTCTCCCTCACTCATGCCTTTGCCTATGCTTCAAAGTGTGAAGTGTGCCTCCGCAAAAAGTAATCTAGATTGTACTCAGCCTAGTGGGACTCCAAGTGTTGATTAGTTCTAAAAACCAGGGACCTTGATTAATTTCCAGGCTTAGAAGTATGTGAAATGTGGGGAGCGGCGTGGAAATGGCATGGGGAGAATTTCCGATTGGAATGGAGCGATGTCCTCAAGGACCAGGGTCTTAATATTTAATGTGCGACTCACGGAAACCCACTTGCGCTGATTTGGGTTTCTCATTTTTCAAGCAAAGTGGGTTTCTTCCTTTCTTTCTTTTTTTCTTTCTTTCGTTCGTTCTTTTCCTTGTATGTGTATCAAATATTTCGACCACCTTTGCTCCAGGCCTTCCTCAGGTGTACGATAGATAATCTCCAAGATGGTGATTACTAGTAAAACAGATTCGGTAGGTTTAGCAGCTGAACACGCATAAAAGTTTGAAAAAGGAACAAGACAGTGATTAAAAGAAAAGAATCAAATTAACAAGTGGTCGGAGGTAGGGCGTTCATTATAAAACATCCATGTATTTCTGGATGTGTATGTAGATAGGTGTGTGAGTATGTTTGATTGACTAGGCGTGTGTGTGGTGGTATTAGATTATTATGCTTATTTGTTTGTTTTGTTTTATGGCATATCAACTTTTTAATGCCGAGAACAATCATTTTTTATGAACGTTTTTTCGTTCCCATATAGTTTTCTGAATAACACAATATGTACTATTTAATCCATAGCTGGAGGGGATTTGCGGGTTTATACCTTTCTCTAGGTGAAAGTAAATAGAACATATGAGAACGTAAATAGAACAACTAGAATTCGTCCCAAGTGGATTTCCCTGATTTATTATATGTACATATGTGTGTAAGAATGTGTATACATATGTCTAATTTAGTATGTGTATGTGTCGTATGTAAAGAGTGTGTGCAAATGTGAATTATTAGTTGTGTATACATATGTGTTTAAGAATGTGTATGAGCGTGTTTGATTGACTGAATATGAGTATATGTGTGCATGTGTGTGTAAAGAATGTATGTGCATGTGATTGATATGATGCATGAATGTATATATGTATATAAAAATGTGTATGTGTGTATTTGATTGTGTGGGCAGGTCTTTAAGAATGTGTGTGAGCGTGTTTGATTAAGCGGAGGGTGTATAAAAATGTCTGTATATTTGATTGATTGTGCGTGTCGGTATGTGTAAGAATGTGTGATTATGTTGACTCTACGTGAGTGTGTGTATATATTTTTCTTCGTTTTCTTCAAAGGGATGGGCATCTACCCAGATGTCTAACATTTACCCTTTTTTAATGAATCCAACCAAGAGATCTTTTTAGGATTCTAGCCGTCCCTTTCAGTGCAATCGTTTGTATCTCACTTGCACTTGGTCCACCGGGTATACTTGCTAAATATTTTCTTGGATTCTTTTTCATAGGTTCAGTTGCTCCTATGATGACTGGTATAATTTAAACGTCTTTTAGCTTCCAATTTCTTTTTATGTCATACTTAAGTCCTTAATGTGTTCAAATGTGTTTGATGATTGGAAGTGTGTATATGTTTTTGTAAGTGTTTATTGAATATGTATCTGCGTGATTTTTTGAATGCACATGTGCACGCACGCGCGTGTGTGCGTGTGTGATAATCCACTGTCCGGATATTCCTCTGTGTATGAGTGTGTTAAATTTACTGTATGTGAAGGTATGTGTTTGGGTGTACGCGTGTTTGTCTGATTGTGTAAAAATTTGTGAATGTGAATAAATACGCTAATGTGCCTCTTCGCTTGTGTGGGTGTGTGTCCATGTGACTTGGTGTGTGCCACTATATCTTTGAACGTGTGTGTGTGTGTGTGTGTGTGTGTGAGAGAGACTGAGTCTATATGCCTGTGTATTTATACGTTTCTTCTCTCTCTCTCTCTCTCTCTTTCTCTTTCTCTCTCTTTCTCTCTTTCTCTCTCTCTCTCTGTCTTTCTCTCTGTGTGTCTATATCTGATACATAACGGTCTTCTGGGACAGAAATTCCTCGGGGAAGAGGGAATTATGGAAGGGTTTACTTACGTGAAAGTTCTTTCTTCATCCCAGTTGAGAAGGAGTTGTTACTTCTTTTGACCTTCGTCTGGTGCATGGCTGGAACGAAATGTGATTAAACACGAAGACGCAGAAGTGAGGTTCATCGACGTTTGTTAACTCTTATCGACCAGAGTCATTCTGTTCCCACTGCATAAAAATTGACTGAACATGCCTTATATACTCCCGGACCTATTCGAAATTGAATAAGGTAAAACTCAGCAAACTTCGCCAGATGCAAACGAGTAACAATATTGTGTCGACAATATTATTACATATGAGTATCTCAAAACACGATAATTTTTGGTAATCTCTTGCTTAACCTTTGAGCTAAAGTGTTTGAAAGAGGAGATGAAGAAAATAAACACATTTCCCTCCCAGAGTGGACATTGCCCATTACTATGTACATCATTTGGAAAAAGAACTAAGACAGTTTAGCTGCTTCGTAATAAAACATCAAATGTTTGATAATGGAAAATAGCGCGATCTCTGGCGTTTAATTTATGACCCGAATCAAAACGGAAACCAAATTTAAGAGACATTTTAAAGCAAAGAAATTAAGGAGTCGTTGAAGCCAATCAAACGCTTGAATTCTGGTTTCGTTTTATAAGTGAAATGGCAGCCAAATTTCCCTGTAAGTAAATTGAATAAAGAATCAGCAACAAGTATGGATGCCAAGGTGAAATTCAGACAAATAAAGAAACTTTGTGTAAATACGCAGCAGACCCGATATAACACGGATTCGCTTATAACACAGTTTTATCATGGACCCCAAATTATTACATCTAACGCAGTCATCGACGGCTTCCCGCTATGTTCAATCATAAACCAAAACGGTTCTTTTAAATCAAAGCTGACCGTGAGAAACTGATTTATATTATTGATGCGAAAAGGGCAGGAAAGCATATGATTCGGGGAGGGGGCTGCGATAAATTTTTAATTTTTATAGCTCTGTACTTGAACCCTTTTCTACCCTACAAAAATAACTCTCAGTTCCACGGCTTTGCACTAGGACCCTCTGTCACCAGCAAAATTACCCTAAAGTTTTCAGGTTTGCACTTGTTGTCATCTATAAAAATTGCTCACAACTGCAAAGCTTTGCACTTTACCTAATTTTGTCACATACAAATTTGGCTTCCAATTCCGCAATTTTGCACTTGATCGCTTTTATTCGAAACGAAAATAGTTCCTTAGCTTTGGACTTGTACCTGTGTTATCAACCAGAAAAATTATACCAAAATCCACAGCTTTGCACTCGAACCCTATATGTCATAGAAAAAAATTGTAGTAAGCTCCACAGGTTTGCACTTTTGTCAACGAGAAAACTTACTCTAAACTAATTCTGACACTTCTTTTGGAGTTGATCAAATGTTTAGCATTGGTGGAACTGCTGTAAATAATCAAAATATTGTAGCCGTGAGCTCTTTTATATCCTGAAAAATAAGGCATTTCACCAGTAAATTCAGTTTAGCGCTTTCTCGGGGCTGGTCTTCATGGTCGATTCAAGATCGATTTTCACTGCTTGCCAATTACTTTCTGGAATTGGCAAGAACTGATGTCGTTTGAGGCAGAATAATGGCTTGTCCATCAAGTGAGCTGAGTAAACAGACAGATATATTGAAATGGGTGAGGTTTACTATATTTTGAAGATTTGTTATCTTCTTCACATCCCTTTAAAAAACCCTGACTCAAAAACTCAACAAAATTACATAAATCACTACCATCGTGTTTTTGCATATTCATATATATATATATATATATACGTATATATATATAAGTTCGTCTGATGATCTTGATGAAACCTGGGTAAAGAATACTATTCAACATATATATATTTATATCTATATTTATATTTAGAGGCTGGTTAACCGCTAGGCCAGTGGTTAGAAACTCGGACTGACATCAATTCGGTCAGATTTCAATGCTGATTAGAGAAAGACTTTTTGTTTGTGCAACTTTACTGACGAACTGTAGACAGTGAAACAGGCCTGTATACAGATTGTAAAATACTTTATATATATATATATATATATACATATATATATATACGAGGGTCATTCCAAAAGTAATTCCGCCTATTTTCAAATGTTATTTTTACGTTGTTGTTTTTTTAATTTAAACATTGGCTTTATTCTAATTAAAATATAACTGAACTGAATATATTCGGACTGTATACTGAACATATCTAAAATTATTATATACCAATAAACAATGTCTTCTTATCTATCTATCTATCTATCTATCTATCTATTTATTTATCTATCTATTTTTCTATCTATCTATCTATCTATATATCTATCTAACTAACTAATTAATTAACTATCTATCTATCTACGAGGGTCGTTCTAAAATTAAGGCTACCTATTTATAAAAGTAATATTTTTTAAGTAAAACAGATACGAAGAGAGGTGTGGCGCCATCAAAACTTGTGACATTTTGTGCTCCAGAATTTATTTTTTGGTATAATCACCGCCATTCTTAATGCACTTTTGCCAGCGATGAACGGGGCGGTCCATTTTTGCGCCTAGAGCGCGCTTTGTCACTCAGATCTCTGCCACCACTCTGAAATCGACAAATTCATCTTCTAACAGTGTTAACATACACTGCATCGGCTTCATAAATGTTAAACAGTCACCGACCGCCTCTGAATGTTAATCAGTTCATTTTTTTTCTAGAGATGGAATTTTCAGATCATTAATGCAAATAATCAGTCAGTATAATAAAGCCATTTGCCATTCACCACTAGCCCATTAGGGCTGAATAAAAAATAGGACGCATTACTTTTAAAACGACCCTCGTAGATAGATAGATAGATAGATAGATAGATAGACAAACAGATTGGCAAATGGGGAAGATAGATAGACAGAAGAATAGAAGCGAATAGATAGATAGATGAATAGACAAATAGAGAGGGATATATAGATAGGCAGCCAGACATAAAAATAGAGGAAGAAAGATCGGTAGGTAGATAGGTAGGTAGGTAGGTAGGTAGGTAGGTAGGTAGATGGATAGATAGATAGATAGATAGATAGATAGATATACCTGTCTATCTATCTATCTATTTGTTTTTATTACTATCTACCTATCAATCGATCGATCGACTGGTCAAACCATCTATTTATCTATTTTTTCTATCTACCCAGGTATCTCGCTCCATTCCCCCTTATCTCTCTCTCTCTCTCTTCGTGTCTCTGCCCTTCTTCCTTCAACAATGATCAAGGAGAATGCAAAAGAAATAAACGAGACCAAAAACAAAGCAATCCCAATACAAGTAAAACAAAACAAAAAAAATATCATGCAAATCAAACTAATAATCATGACTGAAAACATCCCAATCCTTAACAAACAAACTTCTCTCCCTAAAAAGAAGAAAACTCTCCTACTTTACACTGTTGTTTCCCTAACTATTTTTTTAATCTAATAATATTCGACTCGCCGCTTCCGGAAAACAAAGGCGAATTCTGAACACAACAGAACGAAACCAAAGTCAATTATATGTTTTTTATTTCATTTTTTGTTTGTTTTCTGGTCAATCTCAGCAATAGAAACCAAAGATACAAACGTTTTTCCTGTATTTTAGACGATTTATTCTCTCCCCACCCAACACTACACAGCACAACACAAACCACCACGCCTCACTCCGCTTTTATCATTTATTTATTTATATTTTCTTTTTTTTTTGTCTGTCTACTTCAAAGGACATAAGAAAGATCCCTGGCCACATAAATCAGTCGGGCGGGCGGGAAACATCATCCAAACAAATACTCAAGTTTGAGGCACAAGAAACGAAGATGAAACATCCGTATCCATGCTAGTCTAGTGTTGGAAAAATAACACTATCTCTCCCTCCTCTCTCTCTCTTCTCTCATCCCTCCACTCTTTCGCTCTCTATTTGTTCCTTTTGCATCAGTCTCTCTCTGCACACCTTGTGACGCCCTTTTCCCCCGTATCTTATGTATATATATGTATGGTGACTGCAACTTCTTTACAGAAAACGGCCAACCCTTACAATTGCGGGAAAAAACGTCGTGTGCGAAGATTTACAAGGAGATAGAGGGTGGGCAGATAGGGAGCACACGCTTCGA